>JAWNLU010001127.1:0-257793 GCA_035042165.1 Drosophila kuntzei
TCGTTGAATGGTTGTGAATATGTTTGAAACAATTCTAATTTTATTAAATACTTATAAAATATTTAAAATTTTATTTTTTAACTTTGTACGCCGCCGCCGCCGATAAATTCGACGGCTTAGCCACCGCCGCCGACGCCGGTTCTTTTTGGTCTCTACGCCGCCGCCGGAGCTAACTCAATCGGCGTAAACCTCTACTATAAATTATATTATTTCGTTATACCATCCAAGGATTTATAATATTTTTAATTATAATAATTTAATATGCACATTTTACCAACAGATAAAATCTTTTCAAAAAGAATGCATATTTTACAATGATCGTGTTAACCCAAAAATTCAATAGAATTACCAATTTTTTTTTGGAGTCTGTCCAGATTTTGTTGAGCGTTTCGCAGATTCCCTGGGGTGTAATTTGTATTTAATTTTGCGCAATTTTCCGTGCGACGTGTCGCTATTTTCTAAGGAATTTTCACCTAAATAAATATGTATGCAAACACGTACATAAATATATATGTATGTATATATATATAATTTTCAGTGGAAGAGCTACAACAACAACAACAAAAGCCTACGACCAAAAAAAGAACATTGGCCCGTCTCTAATAATAACAAAGGCAGGCGGCCAAAACAAAAATGTTTGACTGTTCTGGTATAGCATTCCCCAAAGTATACTTATATCTATATATATATATATATATATCTATATGTGTATACTATGATATATGCATGTGTAGATTCGTGTATTTGGCAGTTGCCAAGAATTTTGATGTATTTTTTGGCGTTGTGCGAGATTTTTGGCCAAATTATGCATATTGCCAAAGAAAATCCCAAAAAAAAAATATTCCAAATTCCCCGCGGACAAGTCTGATATTATCAGCCAACAAATAAACTATAGATATATAGTATTGTCAGGTTCAAAGTTATTTCGGTCAAGGTAATAAAACTGGCCCTTGTGTAGAATTGAATATATATTTTATTTTGGTTTATGGCCAATTGCAGTGGCAATCGCTTAAGTGGATTAGCGAAAGTGTTTACCGCCCTCCCCACAAATCCAATTTATTTTATTTCATTTAAAGATTTCGCGTTGCAAATTTGCGTGTGGGCGTCACCTCGGGGGACGGGGACAAGGGTGGGCATGGTTGAGCTGATTTAGTGCGCCCATTGGCTTTTGGCTAATTTGCCGTCAATTGGTTTGCTTGTAAGACGACGGATCGGGCTGAAGAAGATGAAGACTACACGTTGACATCGCGTCAGATTGTCTGCTGGGGGTCTTTTGTTGGGTTTCGACGTCCTTGGTTTTAATTAGTTTGGTCGCACATTAAATGTACTCCCACTTGAGGGTTAATACAGCTGCGAGCAGATATAAAATACAACCAAAGATATATTTATTTAGGTAATGCGTTGGTATACCCTGTAATTATAACGAATGGTATATCATAGCTGTTTTGGATAATATTTTAAACTTTATAAGCATTTTATTATCCAACTTCCGTTCCCTGCTCGCTTCGCTCACGGAAATGAAAATGAATTATGCTAATAAAGATAAGTCAAAGTAGACTTAAGTATGATTTTAATTGAGATATCTCATGAAACAACAAAAAAAATATAATTTGCATTTGTTCCTATGGCAGCTATATGATATAGTAACCTGATATCCACCAAATTTGGTCAGGATGTAAGAGACAGTCGCAAACATATAATCTGTAAGTTTGATTAAGATATCTTAAGAAACTTTCAAATTTCAACTTTTTACATTTAGCCAACACTTTGACGTGTCAGTGAGTCAGTCAGGACAATGAGTTTTATATAGTATATATATGATAATTATAGTACCTATCACCTGTCTCAACGATTTAAAAATTTACAGATACTTTAAGTTATTCTTTAATTTAAGATAAATTCTCAATTCTACAAATTTCAGAATTATCCAATAAGCAAGAAAAAAGTTAAGAAATTATTAACGAACTAAGAAAAACGAGAAAAACTTTTTTTAAAAAGCATTGTTAATTTCCATTTTGTAACTAAATTTCCAAAGATCTAAAAAATAAACACAAAAGTTATGCAAGAATTTATTATCAGTTAAAAAGTCTAGAAGATACTTTAATTTGTGTACACAGTATCTCTTAGTCAAGCACTTTCAATGCATATATAAATTCTGCAGAAATCAATTGAAAAGATTAAGTTTTCTGGGAAATGTAGCTAATCAGTCTCAATAAACAAAAATCTCACTTGAGAGCTTTTGCTAAGCTTTTGAGAAAAAAAAACTTTAGCATTAACAGCGTCAGCTTAACAGTGCAACTGTGATGTTAAGGCAAAGAGAATTCGTGACTGTGCGTGATTTTACGATTATATTATGTGCATATATTATCTCTTGTCACGTTGCCATCACAAATTTATGGCCATCGCTCATGCAAAGTCAGAGTCGACAGAGTCAAACTGTGAGGATCAGTCACAAAAGAAAGACGATGATGTAGTAGCATCAAAAGAATGCGTAAAACGGGTAGCAGCAACAACAATAACAAGAACAACCACAACAACAACATCAGCAGAAGCAAAGTGCACACACACACACAGTGAAGGTTGCCTCTGTTTCTGTTGTTTGCTGCAATCTGTCAGCCGGCGATCGCTTTGCTGCCATTGTTGTTGTTTATTTCACGCTCTCTCTTTCTTCCTCGCTCTCTCTGTCTGTTTGTATCTGTTTTCATTTGCTCTGCGCTCTCCTGTTGAGCTTGTATCTTCGCATGTGTGTGTGTGTGTGCTCCTGACTTTTAGGAATTTCTCAGCGATGGCAAGAATTTGATTTCATTGCTTTGGCCGCCGCGTTTCTTGTGCCTTTTGTTTTAGGCGCTGTTCGCATTTTTTTTTTTTTTTTGTATGTGCGCCTTTTGTTTAGTTTTTGAACTGATCCAAACACACACAACACACACACACACTCATACAATCATATGTAAATACACAACCAAAAGTTTCTCACAGCACAGGAATGCTGTCCCTGACAGGGGCGTAGTTTATAGGGGAACATTTTATTTGAGATGGTTGAAGATGTGAAATTGTAGAGATGATCGATAAACAAGCAGATTTGTAAATAGTTACAATAAGTAATTACTTATCGATAAATGTTTCAGAGCATTAATTTCTGTTGAAAATGTGTAAAATGTTATAATTTAGGCATTTAGTGATCGATAACTAATATAGAAATGGAATCATTTGATCGATATTTTTACTGATAAATATATAATAATATTTTTTATCGATAAAAATGTTACGGATGGTAACTACCCGTATTGGTATTATGCTCAAATTGTTTGTTGAAACATAAAATAATAGTGTGTATACTTAAATCCGCTAAAGATAGTTAATAAAACACTTACATATTCTAGAGATGACAAATACTTAACTGACTTATTTTTTGGAATTGTTTGAGATCTGTGAATAATCTTAAAGGGAACTTATTTATCGATAGCTATTTTAGAATAGATTTAAGAAAGAATTTCGAATTTTTAAGTTGGGTAAATTTATATAAAACTAGTTGGTCGATAAATTTCTTAGAGATGGGAAACGATTTATGATCAAATTTATCGACTATTTTCATAGAGATGGGATACACTTGAATTTGTTGAAGTTGGTCCTATCGATAACTATTTGTATCGCATTCAAACGAAGATTTTGCCTGACAACAGACTTATCGAATTCCGTTTTCCACCTCTTTTTCGATTGCAGAATTACACAGCTCTGCGATATACCGCCGCCAATGGTCGTAACGATGCAACCGATTACCACCATGCAAAGCTGGCACTGGAACCGCCTCCGTCGGCGTCCCCGTCGCCCGATGTCGTTGTGCCGCCATCGCCGGTCGCGGGATCCGTTGTCGGGTCGCTGCCGACGGCCAACGGACATGTGCCAAAGATAATCAACTCACTGATACCGCCCAAGTTAATACGCAAGCCGAGCATCGAGCGGGAGACACCGACGCATTATCTACGCTGCAGTCCAGCGCTGGATTCGGGTGCCGGCAGTTCTCGCTCCGACAGTCCACACTCGCACACCCACCAGCAGCTGAGCGGTCGGGCGAGCACCGGCCAATATTCGCCCTCGCCCAGCAGCTTCAGCGATGCAGCGCCGCCAGCGCCACCGCCGCGTAATCCCACGGGAGTGGGAAATTCGGCGACACCACCGCCACCACCACCCACCAATCAGATGTTCAAACGTCGCTCGCCAGCCCTGAATCGTCCAGCGGCGATTACGCCAAGTTGCCCCACAACACGGGGCACATCGCCGGTGATACCACAGAATAATGGCGGGGGGATCAAGACGCAACAGCAGCTGACGCAGCAAATGAAGGCACTTAATATGTATCAGGGGGCGAGCAGTGGGGCAGTTGTGGAGCCACCGCCGCCGTATATGATCAATACGGTGGTGGTATCGGCAGCACCACCGCCACCCAGTTACACCGCCTCTATGCAATCCCGTCAATCGCCGACGCAATCACAGCAATCCGACTACCGCAAGTCGCCCAGCAGTGGCATCTACTCGGCCACCTCGGCGGGTTCACCCAGTCCGATCACCGTGAGCAACAGCAGTGGCATTCTGCCCGCCTCCACGGGCGTGGCAAGGCCACAGCCACGTGTCTATCAGGCGCGCACTCAACAGCCCATCATCATGCAGAGCGTCAAGTCGACGCAGGTGCAAAAACCTGTGCTGCAAACCGCCGTCGCACCACAATCCCCGGTGAGTGCATCCGCTAGCAATTCTCCTGTTCATGTGCTTGCCGCACCACCATCCTATCCGCAAAAGTCGCCAGCGGTGGTGCAGCAACAACAACAGGCGGCAGCCGCTGCTCAGCAGCATTCCCCCCTGCTCGTCCCGACGCCCATTGTTGTGGCAGGTGCGGTGAAGCCTCCTGCGGCCACAACACCCCCTCTGATAGGCAATGCACTGAATGGTGCGGTGGTCAGCAAGGGAGCCACTATGGAACCACCCTCCTATGCCAAGAGCATGCAGGCCAAGGCGGCCACAACGCCACAGCCACCACAGCAGCAACAGTTGCAGCAACAGCAGCAGCAACAACAACAACAGCAGCAGCAACAGTTGCAGACGTTGCGTGCATTGCAGGCGCAACAACAACAGCAGCAGCTGCAACAACAGCAACTGCAACAGCAGCAGCAACAACAACAACAGCAAAAGGTGCGTATTTAAAATTATAACACAGTCGAACCTTTCAATAAAAAATAAAGATACAAATTAAATGCCAAAAATAATAATTAAAATTTTAAAAAGAGATGCATACATTTTTCTACACTTCTGTTTAGTTCAGTTTTGAAAAAAATATAAAAAATTAAGAAAATGTTGCTAAAAAATGTTGATCAATTTGAATCAGGGATTAAAACCGAAACGAATATCGGTTTCAGTTACGGTTTCGGTTATGCTCGAATTAAGGTTTTCGGTAATCGGGTATGCAAAATCTTGGAGTATCGGTTTCGTAACGGTTATCGGTTTTTTGTAAGTTTCGTTACCTCTCAATTCGTTCTGCATTTAAATTTTGTTCATTTTTCGAAAAATTTCGAAAATTTTCGAATTTTTAAAATGAAAAAAATTTAAATGCCGAACGAATCATGTATGTAAAATCACGAATGTAAAATCATGCTCAAATTTACATTCCGCATGGAAATTGATTGTGATTTGACAAAGTTATGGCAGCTCAAAGTTATCAAACTTGCTTAAATCAATCGGTTACTAACCGGTTCTTTTGGTTTAAAGAGTTTCGGTTTATGGGTTTCGGTACAACGGAAAAAATTATTTTCGGTTACGGTTTCAGCTATGGTTACAAATTTCAATTGGTTTTCACCAGTTAAAGGTTACGGTTTCGGTTAAGGTTTTAATCCCTGATTAAAAGTTATAAGTGCATCAAAAGAAATCTTTGAATGAAATCAAAATAATATAATTGAATTCATTATAAACGAATAAAATATAATTGAATGCGATAATCGTATAGAAGTTCACTATAGCAAGGTTCGACTGTAATACGCTTGCAACAGCAACAGAAACATCAATTAACTTATCTCTCTTCTTTTTTGCATGTTGCAGCAACCGTTGCCCGTGAGCAGCAATGGCAATGGCAATCGACAGCTGCCGCCGCCGCCGCCTTATCAAAGTGCACGTGTTACCACGCCCGAGTTGGCCAACAGCAACAGCAATAGCAATAGCAACAACAACAATGTCAACATGACAGCTGAAATGAAACCTGCTGGCAATAACAATAACAACAGCAACAACAATAATAATAATAATAATATCAACAACAGCAACAACAACAACATACAAATAAGCAACAGCAATTTGGCAACAACACCACCAATTCCACCAACCAAATACAGTGGAAGTGGCAACATTGGCAACAATGGCAACAGCTCAAGTGGCAGCAACGGTTCAACAACAGCCGCAACAGCCGCTGCCTGTAAAAAGATCAAGCATGCATCTCCCATTCCGGAGCGAAAGCAAATCTCCAAGGAGAAGGAGGAGGAGCGTAAAGAGTTTCGCATACGGCAATATTCGCCGCAGGCTTTTAAATTCTTCATGGAGCAACACATCGAGAATGTAATTAAATCTTATCGCCAGCGAACGTTCCGTAAAAATCAATTGGAGAAGGAAATGCTCAAAGTTGGACTCTCGGATGAGACGCAAATCGAGATGCGTAAGATGCTCAACCAGAAGGAAAGCAATTATATTCGACTCAAACGCGCCAAGATGGATAAGAGCATGTTCGTCAAGATTAAACCCATTGGCGTTGGGGCATTCGGAGAGGTGACTCTGGTCCGTAAAATTGACACATCGAATCATTTGTATGCGATGAAGACACTGCGAAAAGCGGATGTCCTCAAGCGCAATCAGGTGGCTCATGTGAAAGCCGAACGTGATATTCTGGCCGAGGCCGACAACAATTGGGTTGTCAAGCTATACTATAGTTTTCAGGATAAGGATAATTTATATTTCGTTATGGATTACATACCCGGTGAGTTATCCAATAATATAAATAAGGCTAATTCCCAGCATAATGAAGATCAGCTTTAGATTGTTACAAATCGGAATTAAATCCGTAATCAAATACCGTACCTTTAACCGGTATTAACCGATTAAAATTGGTAACCGTTTCTGAATTCCTAATCGAAACAATAGTTTTTTATGATGCAGAAACAGAAAAATCAAAAAAATCATATTTCGGCCTTAAATTAATTAATGTGTTTTTCAAAGTAATTATGATTTTAAATTTGAATGTTGATCTTATTAAATAGATCTTTTGTGTAATCAAAATAATTTTTGTTTATATATTAACTTTTTTTTCCGAATTTTTAATTTTTTTTTAGATATAATTATATATATTGTAATTACATTTTATGCTTTATAAAATATACACTTAATTTTACTAAATGTGGATTACTTTTATAATCAAATAATAAACTCCTATCTAATTATAAATATTTCCATTTATAGGCGGCGATCTGATGTCGCTGTTGATCAAGCTGGGCATCTTTGAGGAACCGCTGGCACGTTTCTACATAGCTGAGGTCACCTGCGCCGTCGACAGTGTGCATAAAATGGGCTTCATCCACAGGTAAGTCACACTAATGATTATATAATTCATCTATCCATATTAATTGTTGTATATATTTTATAGGGACATTAAGCCTGACAACATACTCATCGATCGGGATGGACACATAAAGCTCACCGATTTCGGTCTTTGCACTGGCTTTAGATGGACGCACAACTCCAAATACTATCAGGAGAATGGTAAGTCCAACTCATCTTGTATCAAAAGAGTTTAAGATACTCAATATAATGTCTTTCTTGTAGGCAATCATTCGCGGCAGGACTCGATGGAGCCTTGGGAGGATTACTCGGAGAATGGTACAAAGCCCACAGTGTTGGAGCGGTCAGTTGAACATTCGATGATTATTGTAATTGATTCTAATAATTGTAATCCTTGTACAGGCGACGCATGCGTGATCATCAAAGAGTCCTGGCCCACTCACTGGTCGGCACACCCAATTATATAGCTCCTGAGGTGTTGGAACGCAGCGGTTATACACAACTATGCGATTACTGGAGTGTTGGCGTCATTCTCTACGAGATGTTGGTGGGACAGCCACCTTTTCTGGCCAACAGCCCAATGGAGACGCAACAAAAGGTTGACTCAGTTGACATATTCAATATTTATATGTTGTGGCTAATATTTTCCATTGATTGCAGGTCATAAACTGGGAGAAGACGCTTCACATACCGCCGCAAGCGCAGTTATCGCGTGATGCAACAGATTTAATACGACGACTCTGCGCTTCGTCGGATAAAAGGCTTGGCAAGAGCGTGGACGAGGTCAAGGCCCATGATTTCTTTAAAGGCATTGACTTTGCGGACATGCGCAAGCAGAAGGCACCGTATATACCGGAAATCAAACATCCCACAGATACGTCCAACTTTGATCCCGTTGATCCCGACAAGTTGCGATCAAATGATTCCAATTTGAGCAGCGGCGATGATATCGATCTGAATGATAGGCAATTCCATGGATTTTTCGAATTTACCTTTAGAAGATTTTTCGATGATCGGCAGCAGCCGGACATGACGGACGATCAGGCGCCGGTTTATGTCTGATCTCGGTCATAATATACATACATATATCATTGTTAGTCAAATAGTCACAAATGCATGAGAAGAGACGCACGTTAACAGTGTGCCAACAACGTGTTAACAGCCACGCTGTTAAATCTTAAAATTACAGCAGCATTGGTTAACAGTGCGCCAACAGGTTGTTAGCAGCAGCGCTGTTAGGTCTGCACATGTAAACAGTGTACCAAACAGCATTTTAGCAGCAGCGCTGTTAAGTCTGCACAAGTTAACAGCGCTGTTAAGTCAGCCTGTTTACAACTACATTCATATGTCACTGTTAACATAGCAGCTGCGCTGTTAAGTCAGCCTAATAACGGCTGCAAACGCTAACAGTGTGTTAGCAGCGACGCTGTTAAGTCTTAAACAATTTTTTATTAAATAATCATTTAGCGTTTTAGTGAAATTTGTTGCCAAATAATGGAAAAGTTGAGGCACTTATAAGCAGATGATGTTTAAATTTTTGTCAAATCTTTTTTTTATTGTAGAAATTATTGCAAATGGCACACACACACATCAACAAGAAGAACTACATGCATATTATAACATATTTATAAAAAAAAAGAAATAAGTAGAAAAACAAAAAAAAAATTATATACGAATGGTTAGAAAGGGACTACATATATATATACATACATACACACTTACATACATATATGCTTGATTGCATGAACTGAATAAATTTAAATGAAATGAGTCATAACTTTTTGATTTTTTTGTTAACTAAAGATCTTACACATACACACACACACACGCATCTATAAATATATATATATATAAAGATATAATACAAATAGTTATGTACGTTATAAATATGTTAAATTTATATAGACTTGGAATACCAATCGAACCAATTTTCTGGTGCTCAAAAAGCTATAAATACTTACACACATTTTGATATACATACATACATATATATACATGAACTATATGCCTTGAAGGAGCAACAAAGGGAGAAGCGAATTTAACTAAACCTAGACAACTTTCACACACATACATAAATACTGGACCAATTGAACAATGTTAACTCAATGGCAACTATCTCAGCAGGCTGGATAGTCGTTGGCCATTTGACGGGACACGGGACTTGGAACTTGGAACTTGAAACTTTAGCTTGACAAATGGAAAGAATTATTGTGCGGAAGAGAGGGGGATCAATGAGAACCGATCTCGACAGACGCACAGCATCGCATCAAGTTAGCGATATAAGCGGGTCTTATAAGCCTAATCTACAAATTCTATCTTATTATTATAAAATGCCCGCGGACGCGCTCTTATCACTCTTATCACACACTGCTCATTCAAACAATCTATGAACGTATTACGCGCCCTCCACCAACCACCAACAAACCCCTCCCCCCTCCCAAAAAAAAAGAACAAACTATATTGTATCTATCGTATAGATTCTATGCATATACATATACCTATACAAATATATATATACTATAATTAACTAAACTAATTAAACTAGCAATGTTAGACGAACTTGTTGAATGCCAAATGAAATTGTTTTTTTTATAATATTCAACAGAAATTCTCTAAGGAAACAAAATGGAAAAACAAAAACAGAAAGTTAAAATAAATCTATATACATATTATATCTATTTACATAAATATTATATATATATTATACATAAATTGTAATAGTTTTATATAATTATGCAATACCTTTTTAGTACTAAGATGTTTTTTAGTTTATAATTCGCTAACAAATAAATTAGTTTAATTTTCATGTTTAAGCAAAAGTACATTAAAAATCTATTTGATTTTTGTAAGTTCCGTTGGCAATGCGTTTGAATTGGAAATTTGTTTAAAAATTAGCATTTCGGTTTTTTGTTTCTTTAACAAATGTAAAAGCTAAGCTAATTGACAAATAACAAAAGAAACAAATCACGTGCCTTGATCAATTCATTTACAATAACAAATTAATAAATGGAAAGCAAAATATGTAAAAAAATTTAAAATTCTGCTCTTTTTATGGGAATTGGGACCAAAATACTTTTACCCTTTAAACATTAAATATATGCTGAACTCCACTGGGAAAATTAGTAAAGATCAGAATTCTCTTAGTGGCATTCTAGGAAGATTTCATTATAGGACATACGATCTCCGATTATACATCGATGCCAAATTCTTTTTCTTCTATAATATAATAAAAACGCATTTCATTTTTTGAATTTTAATATTTTTTGTTTATTTTCACATTGTAAATTTAATAATTATAATAATTTTGTAAATTTATCAAGACAAAAAGTGTTTTTATCCGTTTTTTGCTTATTTTGATTAAAATACATTTATTCGTAATATTTGAAATATAAGTTATTTTTTTAAATTGTTTTTTATTTATTTTTATTTTGTTTGTTTGTGTATTCTTTGTGTATAGCAATTAACATTTGATGCCTGTCTCAACGCATAACTAAACATAAAAACATAAAACAAATAATACATTTCGATCCAAACCGATCCTAAGTATTATTGTATATGGTATTATGGCATATGAACAACTTTAACAGAGGATACAAAATACAGGAGATTGGATTGGTAACTTAGGGAGGAGGCTCAGCAATGGATCTTAACATAACTAACAATATTTATAGTATATGTGTGTGTGTGTAAGTGTGTGTAAGTGTGTGTATCTCATATAAGGCCCTAGAGTGCAAATATTATCGCTGGCATCTCCATCACAATTAAAATATTTGCGCTTAAATATAATTAATTATTATTTAGGTTTTGTTTTTAAGTTAACATTTATAAAGTTATGTTTAACTAGTCTAATTTATGAATTATTCAATTTATGCTAAACGAGTGCTGGCTGTATTTATTTAAACAGTTTGCGCGTTTTGTTTTTCTGCATCATTTTGTTGTTGTTTTTTATTTTTGGATTCTCTAGCTTTTTTTTCTTGCGAAATAATTTACAAAAAATATATATTTATATATTTATTTATATTTATGTATATATCGAGTTTGTTTTTAAAAATATAAATATATAATATAAAAATTAATTAAGTAATAAATGCATTATTTTTTTGTGTGTGTAAGTTGTTTTGTTTTTTTTTTTTTTGGAAAAGCAAAAGAAACAATATATTAACAAGTGCATAGATTCGTGAGAAACTCTTGTAATTATTAATTAATAAACATTAAAAATCAATTTTCGTTGTTCTGGAAACCTTTAACTTTCTCATTGCGTGTGTTTTTTGTATTATTATTCGCTTCATTGCGTTTTTCATTGTTAGGCTGAGTAAATTAATTGAATTTAAAATGGAGGAAAAATGGAAAGCATTCTAATTATTTAGAAATTTATTGTCCTTTTTAAACATTTTAATAGTTAATGTTAATAGCGATTTATTTGTTCATTTAGTAGGAGAATTTATTTTACATCAATACGCACATTGAAATTTGCTAATAATTTTCTTTAGAGACTTTTCCAAAAGTTACATTTTTTTTGTTTTGTTTACTTGCAAAGTTTATTTAATTTGCATTTTGTTTAAAGTTTAAACATTGTTAGCCTAGTACTACATATAGTTTTTACTTCCGTTGCATCTTGTAAGTAATTAATTGTTAAATAATTTTTAATAAGGCCAAATTAAGTTTTCTTTTTTGCGCTTTAGCTTTACATATATATATTTATGGTATATATATCTATTAAATATTAGTTATTAAAGTTAATATTATTAATTTCTGTTTATCTTTATTATTTTAAGCATTACATTTACAAAACTGTTTTTTATGCTCAAGTTGCCGAAGGTTTAAATGCATGGGGAGGGCACCTTCTTCTAGCGCGACTCTAGCTAAATGGAATGATCGTATAGTTGTTAATTTCTTTTCGATTATTATTAATATAATTAATTGAAACTTTCATACAAAAAGTGAACAGATCGAAACAAGCGCAAACTTTCTTGCAGTGTAATTTGTAATTAGTTCATCAACTTGAAACGCGCAGCAAGCGGTGGGTTTTCATTTAACATAAGCAACAATTTGTGTGTTAATTACTTTTACTATTTATTGTTTGTTTGTTTGTTTGTTGTATTCTGGCTTTAATACAGTTGGATGTTGTTTAATACTTTTGCGAGAGAGCATCATGCTCGGCATCATCGTTGTTCTTTTGTTATTGAATTTGTTTAAATACGATATTGTCAATTATATTTCTTACTCTTTTTCTTTTTATGCTGTTGGTCCAAAATGTTGGATAGTGTAAAACCCAAAGATCTCAACGTTTTCAATAATTGTTGAAATTATAATATAAAACGAAATAATGTACATACATTAATGCTGATAATAATGTAATAATGATTAAAAATAATAATAAATGTGTCACATGCCACAATCTTGATAATGAAAGCTTTGAGTATTTCGCAGCACTTGGTACTGGGATGTTGCTCCTACAACTAAACGTAAATAGTTATCAAAAAATATATAAAGCTTAATCATAATAAAAATGTAAAATAATAATAATAATAAATTCGCTCAAACGAAAGGTTTCTTCAACTTCAAAACGACATGTTAAAATATTGCTATAAAAAATATTACATCTGCTCTCTACTGAGATGGCTGCCAGTTGCAACATGTTGCAAGTGATTAGTTTTTGTTTTTGTTACTGTTTTTTTTTCCATTTATAAATGTTTTTCCTTTTGTTCTTGTTGTTTTGTGTTCCTGCACAATTTGAGATTTTTAGCTTGGTTTTGTTGATTTTTTTAAGTACAACATTTAAGTGCACTGTTAGCTCACTGTTAGCCGACTGTTAGATCTATGTTAACGACTCGCCGTGTGCTGATTTTAATTCAGCAACATTTTGGCATTGAAGAAATTGAAGGCATGACCGGAGGAGTGTTCATTTTGCAGCGGATGCGGATGCGGATGTGGATGCGAATGTGGCGGGGCCATCAATGCCGCATGATGATGCAACGGGTTGGCAAAGTACGAAGGCGGCGGCGGTGGTGCGCTTAGTAAAGGAGGCGGTGGTTGTGGTGGTGGTTGCTGCTGCGGCGCTGCCTGCTGCAAATTGTTGCTGGGCGGTGGTGGCAACATGACGTTGGACGGTGGCCAGGCAAGTCGTTGATGATGTTGCAAGCGTTGTTGCTGCTGCTGATGTTGTTGTTGTTGTTGTTGCTGTTGATGGTAAGCCGCCATGGCAGCCAATTGATGTGGATAGTTGTTGTTATTATGGTGGTTGTGATTGTTGTGGTTGTTGCTTGCTCTGGCGGAATTGGGAGCTGGGCCGCGACGAGCACGCGTTCCCGTTCCCGAGGCATTGGCGGCTACGACGCAGGTGGGCGGCACTGAGGTGTCGCTTACCTATTCCCTGTACGGCTTGCAATAGGAGTACCGATGGTTCATGTGCTGACTGTAGCTGCCCGAGTGCGAGAATCGCTTCAGGCACTTGGAACACTGAAATGGCTTCTCGCCGGAATGCAAACGCTTGTGCTCCGTCAAATGATGCTTGTGCTTGAAGGCCTTGGGGCAATCCATGCATTGATAAGGTCGCTGACCTGTAAAATGGATTGCAAAACAAACTGAGATTAGTTGCGGTCACTTTAAGCATATTACTCATATTTATTTATTTATTGTCAACTATAAACAGTTGACTCAACAATTTAAATTTCTAAAGTAAAAATAAAGATAATACAAAAAAAAGCTATTTAAATTTTAATATAACAATTAAAAAATAAAGATAATACAAAAAATTCACAATTTAAAATTTAGCATAACAAACTCATATATAAAAATAATCTAGCGGTATTTAAATTAGTGCTGGAAATAAATTCGATTTTAAATCTTTCAAATATGAATACTAAGCTATAAATATTAAAAAAAATATTAAATAATTTGAAAGAATTTTTTATAAATCGATTTAAAAGATTTTTGAGAATATCGTTGTAAAAATATTCAAAAAATCTAATTAAAAAAGCTCTAATAAAAATTATAAAGATTGGAAAGCAATCGTTTCTAGGATTTGAATATTACAGAATAAAAACAGGTTTTAAAAAATGCAGGGAAAGTAATAAAATGTTATGGAGAAAAAGGTAAATATTTATAAATAAGTTAGTTTAACGAATAAAGCCAGAGGAAAACGAAAGACATTAAGTTAGTTAAATAATTTTTTCAATAATAATAGTAATTTATTATTATTTATTATATAATTATATTATATAATCTTTTATATTTTTAAAAATATTAAAGCCCAACGTATCTCATTATTATTTTTTATTTAACTTGTTGAATAGCATAAACAACTATCGGAAAAAAAAATTAACTAAAAAAATAAAATAACTGGGTTCGATTCCTTATCATGTTATTCTAAAATGTATTTTTAATTTTCTTAGAAATGTAACGCAATTCGCAATAAAAAAATAAATAAACTATAGTAAATAAAAAATCAAGTAATGTGTTTTTTAGCAAGTAGAATATGTGAATTTTTAAATTTGGCAAAAGATTAATTGTACAATATATTAATTTATAAAAATATAATAAAATATGTAAATATAAATATATTAATTTATAAAGAGCAATGATGACTCACCGGAATGCTCGTATTTGTGTCGTGCCAGGGAACTCTGCTTGGCAAATGCCTTGTCGCACTGATCGCAGACGAAGGGCAGGTCGGGATCACCCGCATGTCCATGTGTCTCGGCCTTGGCCCGTTTTGGTTTTGGTGGCAGCAATCCTGATCCGGCCAGCACGTAATCATCCTCGTGGGAGATGCGCGAATCGTCATCGCGCCAGGAACGCTTCTCGGATCCACCGGGACTCAGGCTGGTGCCACGATAATCGGGCATCTTAATACTGTTCATTAGTGGATTGGGCGCATAATCGCCACCGGGACGCATCGAGAAGAGCGCCTCCATTGGCAGGCGTGGCATCATGTACGGCGGCAGTCCGGGAAAGGGTTGACCACGTGGCCCGGCGCTGTGTGGCGCCATTGGAGGCACTGCCTCATGCATGCTTGGCGGCGAGGGCGGGGCAAAGTAGAGTGCTGCCGCAGCAGCTGCCGCCGCCGTTTGTTGCAACGATGAGGCACCCGAGCAGGGCGACAACGAAGCCGGCGACATCGATGCCGAGCTGGACAATTTGCGGCTTAGATTGATGGCCATGTTGTCGGGGAAATCAACTGGCGGCTGACTCAACGTCGTCTGCTGTGGCGCCAGGCCATAAAGCGGCGATGCATCCCGTTTCACGGACAAATCCAGCGGCTGATCCTCGCCAGCACGTGGTTGTGGTGGCGTTGGCGTTGCCTGGACACTGGGTGCATCATTGCTGCTCACATAGCTCTGCATTTTGCGTTCCCGCGAGCGATTGTTCTGGAACCAGACCTGGACGACACGTGCATCCAGCTGGAGACGGGCGGCAATCAGACGGAACTCATCACGGGATGGACGCGCATTGTGGGCATAATGTTGCTTCAGCTGCTGCTGCTGCTCCTCGTTGATCGCTGTGCGTACGCGAACTTTACGCTCCCCGCTGTCGCTGCTACCGCCAGCGTTGTAATCCTGACGTGGCTCCTCCTCCTCCTCATCTTCATCTGCATCGCTTACAAAGGATTGTTGTTGTTGTTGTTGTTGTTGCTGCTGCTGTTGTTGTTGCTGCTGTTGTTGGTAGTGCTGCTCCAGCTCCTCTTTGATGAGTCCGCAGAGCACCTTCTCATGCTGCACCAGCTCTGTGGGATGATTAAACTGCTTGGAGCAACGACTGCAGCGCAAATCCTGTGACACTACCTCCTCCTCTTCCTCCTGCTCCAACTTGATGGGTTTGGGTGAATCTGGTGCAATTTCCGGCGCTGGCGTCGGCTCCCGACTCTGTTCCTGTTTGAGCGAGACGGCATCGGGATTAGCTTCAACTGGCGGCAACTCTGGCGTGAGCGGTTTAGTCTCCGACTCCTCCAGATCCATGACAAGCTTAGGCTCATCGGGCGTCTCATCATCCTCTTTATGGGGTTGATAAAGAGGCGCCTCCAGCTGTTGTTGCTGTTGCTCCTCCAGCTGTTGTTGATGCTGCTCCTCCAACTGTTGTTGTTGCTGCTCCTCCAGCTGTTGCTGATGCTGCTGTTGTTGCTGTCCGGCGGCCGTCAGCTCCAGCAATCGCTGTATGCTAAAGGGAGGAATGCGCGGATCAAACGCCGCGGCCATAAAAGCATTGGGAAACGCCAGCAAAGCCGCATTCATGGCACTGTAATTGGGATAAAAGGGAGCAGCTGCATTCGCTGCAGCCGACGGCACCTGTGCCTCTCCAGCAAAGTAGTTCATGGGATTGGGCAGCAAGGGATTTGACTCTGGCAACTTGGAGACTCGCTTTCCACCCATTTGTTGTTGTTGATTCGTTGGCGAACGTCCAGCGCTGACATTTTTATCCAAAGTTTTGAGCATCTGTCGATTGTTGTTATTGTTACTACTGTTGTTGTTGTTGTTGTTGGTCTGTTTGAGTCCCATGCTGATGCACTTCTTGGATGTCATGTGGGAGGAGAAGCTGCCAGAGTGCGAGAATCTCTTGCCGCACTTGTCGCACCCAAAGGGTTTCTCGCCGGAATGGATGCGCACGTGCTCCTTGAGATGATGCTTAAACTTGAACGCCTTCTCGCACAGTGCGCACTTGAATTTACGCAACGCCGTCGACTCATCGTGACTGATCATGTGACGCTGGAGGCGATAGACATTGGCAAACGCCTTGTGGCACTTTTTGCAAATCTGCAAATAAAAGGGAAAACAACAAAATATATGTTAAAATTGCCATCACAATATGAATATGATTATGTGCATTATATTTAGCGAACACTGTAATTATATTCTCGTGATATCTCCCTCTCCCTTTCTCACATGCGCATGTTTCCAAGCCAGCAACTGAGCAGCTGACATTGTTCTTGTTGCTCTTATTCTTCTTTTTCTGTTACGCACTACTAGCAGACATTGTTGTTGCTTTCTCTCCTCTCCTTTTCTTGTTGTGCGTTTTCTGTTACGAACTACGCACACATTTGCAATTCACACGCAACGCACACACCGACGTGCAGGTAATAAAAATGGTTTAAAATAACAAACTTTTCTATTTATTTGTTTTGCTGGGCTATTTGAAATTTAACGGTTTTTAATTTGTTTCAAGGCCCGCAAAGCAAAAACCGAAAAACCAACGACCACAAAGCAAAAAAATCATTTTTTTTCTTCTTGTTTTCCTTTTTTGCTTCTGCTTAAGTTTTGGCCAGCATCGTTAAATGTTTGCCTATAATTTTGATTTTATGCGCTACTGTTGCGTTTGGCAAGCAGATTAAAAGCGTTGGATTAATTTATTTAAACGCACAGCACAGCAGACACAACAAAAAATGAAACGATAACGAAATGCGCGCTGCGCAGATCACGAAACTGCAACTAAAACAGACACAGAAATACAACTATCAAAGAATAAGTGTCATAGCACTGAGCTTGCGACTGTCGTAAATTGTAGTTAATTTAATCCGCAAAAGAGAAGCCGAAAATTGGCGCAAAAGAAACATAAAAGTGTACACAGTGTGCAACAAGCTGCATTTAATGGTGATGAGAAAATAAATTAAATAAAACTTCAATGGATATATTGCGACAAAGCGCCAATAAGGAATGGAAGCATAAACATCAACAAACGCCGGCAAGTGAAGAAATAAACAAATAGTCTTGAAATCAGAAATGAAATCAAATCAAATCAAATCGTTTCAACAGCTGATGCTAATCAACGGCAACCATCAAAATTGTATGTATGTATGTGTGTACGTTTGTTTGTCTTTGATTTGTTTGGCAACAAATTGAACGCATCAATAATATCGTATGCAACTTTGTGATGTTGGAAAAGGTGTACACTATAAATACATACATACATACATACAATGAAAGCAAAAGCTATGTAAATGACTGACAGGTTTGGGTGCAAGGGGCTCCACTTAGCCAGCTCGCTGAAAGATTTGCGGCACTTTCACTTGCCCGAAACAGATGGCAACACGTGTTGCATTCCCCTTGTAATCCGTAAACTCCTCGATCATTTTCCCCTGCTCTGTTGCATTCATTCCCTGTGCTTGTTTACATACATACATACATATGTATGTATATTCGTGCAGCCGTTGAACTTTTCCGGCTGCATTTCAGCTCACCTCAGTAATTATTTTAAATATACATAAAACGCGCCAGTCTGTTTGTTATTGTTGTAAAGTTCATGACATTGTTTTAATTGTTTATCAGCATTTAACAATTTTTAATGCTTAATACGCCATTAATGTAAGTCAATACATGCAAGCAAATGCATGTGCATGTGTGTGTGTACATACAGTATGTCAAGTAACTATTTGGACGAAATCAAAAATGTACACATTTTCACTTCCAGATTAGTTTGATTACTCTTTTATTATTCGTCTATGGTATATTATATGTTAAAAAGATGAAAAATATTTTTAATTGAATTCACAAATATGTATTTTTTATTTTTTAAAACAATTTTGTGACTAACTGTAAGTAAAGAATTAACAGCCGCTGTTAATACTTAACAGCTGAGCTGTTGCAGTTCAACTGATTTGCATGACTTTGCACTCTCTGTCTTTGCAAAGACAATTTGTGTTTGCCGCAGCTTAAACTTTGACGCGTTACTCACAGGCAGCTTTTGCATGATTTTCAATTAACGTACAACAAATATTTCTGAGTGTGTGTGTGTGTTTGTATCTATTGAGTGTGGTCAAGCATTAGTCATTATATCAACACAAAACCAATTTATACTGATCATAAATGAGTTTTTGACATGAGATCACAATCATGGTCATCTAAATATGAAGGTTTCATAAATGTATCTTTGTATCTATGTATGTACATATGCAAATGGGCCTAAAAACTAACGGTTGCTCTTCAGACTAATTAGTTTGTACATTAACGGTGACATTCTGTTTATTTGTATAGCAAGTGGAAGAACAAATACAAAAATACGCCCAATAATTACGCGCATAAAAAGCGCGGCCAGTTTTCAGGCCTAATTTGTTTGTTTAGCAGCCGTTTGCACATAAAAAGAGTCTCGATTGGGGAAAATTTGATTTGTTTGGTTTTGTTTTGTTATTCGAAAGTGAACAAAACTTTAAACTACAATTTGATTTTTGTTTTGAGTGATATGTGAGCGCCGGCTGGCGTCGGCTGATGGAACGGAAGGGAAGAAGCAACATCAATTTCCGCTTCCGCTGCTTATGAGTGTGGTGCGAGTGTAAAAGAAATAAGAATACTTGTTGTTTTACCTGTTCTTTGAATGTTAATATAAATATGATTTGTTCGCTGACGTCATTGCAGACTTAACAGTCGCCATTTGCAGGTGAGCGAGAGAAAGAGAGAGAGAGCGAGCTAGCAAGCAAATAAACGAAAGAGCGTACAAAACGTAGAAGCGAACGAGTTTTAACATGCTCTCAGCATGGCTGAGTCTACCTGTTGCGCTCACACAAATACAAAGCAAAACTCGTTATCGCGTGGTGTGAAGTTACGCTCTAGCTCTCTCTGTCTCTCCACCAGTAAGTGTGTTTGTGTGTGCATGCATGTAAATGTGCATACATATGTGTGTGTGTATGTGTGTGTGTATATACGCCCACCTCTCTGCTTAAGTACAGTGTGGACATTAACTCGCTTTGTTGACGTTCTCGCTGTTGTTATTTTTATTGTTATCAATTAAATGTAATCCAAAATGGCAGCTTACCGCTCACATTAAACACAACTGTACATTTATACAAAAGGTAAACTACAGAGTTGTGAATGAGTCAAGCGAATTCTTATGCATTTTTTTTTTATATAATTTGTTGAATTTTTGCAATTCGTCATGTGCTGTGAGCGGAAATGCCAATTGAAGCTACCTTTAGTTAATAATGGCATCTCGCCCATGAAGATGCCCTGGCACCGAGTGGAACTCGACCTCTGAATGCTCTGCTGACTCAAGTATGTGTCTGTACCCTGTTTATATGTATGTATATTTGTGGGTTACATACATATAACAGATATTCAAACTTGACGAATTATAAGAAATTAATTCTTTCAAAATAAAACGAATCATTTAAAAGTGTGTGTTCTAGCCTTAAGCTTTTGATAAGCTGCAAAACACGTGTCCAAGGGTCAACACACTACAGCTTTGCATATAGACACGAGTTAAATGCTATGGAAAACATACAGCTAATCAAGTAATTGTTATGACAACAAATAAAAAGAAGCATTCCTTTGGTTTTATAATAAAAAAATAATGGACAAGTTTTTTTAATTCTAAAATAAATAATTAATTCATTTATTCTAAAATTAAAAAAATTAGTTTAATTTTTTTTTATATAAAAACAAATATGTGAATTATTTATTTTGTCCAACAATTACTTGGCAAACTGTAAGCAGCACACAACACAATGAAGGCTTAAATTCCACATGCTTTAAAAGCTGTCTAATTAATAAAATTTCAACAGAATTCCATGCCTCATGGCAGCCAATTAAGTTCGCCACTTACTCGTGTGTACCTTAACTCAACTTTTCACACACAAATTTCTGTTTTTTTTTTTAATTTTACAATGATGTCACTGATACACGAGCCGCGCTTAATAAACAATCTACATAGTATATAGAAATGTGTATGTATGTATACACACTTCTCAGCTTTAGGTGCTAGTGATAAGCGGTTTGTTATCAGGGCGTGCCTTGTAGTAGTAATAGTCGAAAAATAATAAAGTAGCCGGAAACTCGGATCTCATAGACCACACAGCAAGCAGCTTCAAAGCACAAATCAAGCTAAACGAAGTTGACAGTGTAAAAGTAGCATGTAGCATTGAGCGTCCAGCAGGTCCGGCAACATTAATTGTAGACGACAGAAGCCTTTTTGCTATAATTATAACTCAACGTAGGTGGGCGCCAATTCACACAGTCACACAGAGAGAGGCACTGAGAAAGAGCGAGAGAGGGTGAGGCGAAGATGTAGACGCAGGGAAATGACAAGCGCACTAATAGAGAAATCAAGTCAAAGCAGACTAAAATATAAATACAAAACACAGATACACACACACATACACACGTGTGTGTTTTGGGCACAGATATCGCTAATTTGTGAAAGTATTTCACGAACGCTTTATGCATTGAGTGACATGAGAATTTGGCCATAATAGCGCACATAATTGGCTGTAAAGATTGGGACAGGGGACAACAAGCTTTTTAAAGTGACAAGCTCAAAGGCATTGTTGTTGTTATTGTTCTTGCCTCAAAATTGACAAAATGCCATCGCATGGAAATACACACAAACATACAAAGTTATATGTGTCTACATATAAAAACGCACCTGTCGCATGGGGCAACGCGTAAACAAAAATAACAACAAGCGACATGCTCAAGTTGTTTTTTTTTCCCCGTTTTTGAGGTCAGTCTAAAGAAATTTCTGTTTGCAAAAGAAAAAAAAACCAAGATTATTAACGACACCACAAAATAAATGTTTAAGAAAATAAAAATAAAAAAAATAATGTCTAACTGCTTTATAACAAATGCGACCCAATTTGCAAACGCTGCTTATCGCAACGACAGCTGCTGAAGGAAGAATTGTACAAATAAAATATTGTATATAGTATGTTATACATATATAGTCTTTATAAGGCTGCCTCTGATTAGAGCAATGAATGAATTTCCAGTTAGCATTGACGTACCTTCAAGAAACAAACAATAACAACAACAATTATAATAATAATTATAATTTATTGAAATGATAATCTGTATAGTACTTCTACTATTCATATTTAATCGGAACACGTTGTGCTCCATTCGATTAGGGTTATCGAAAGTGGTTTTTAGCATAGGTACCGCAAAGCCAGGGTTTTTGAACCCCACTGATAACGTAGCCCACATAGAGGTGCGACTCACTGATAATTCTGAGTTTAGTGTTTTTTTTTTCCCTGAATTCTTCTTATAAACAGTTCTAGTTATTGTTTTTGTTGTTGTCATTCTTTTCTCAGTAACAGTTCATTAACATTGAGTTGGAAAATCCGTTTAGTCGCAGCGCCATTTGTCGATGGGTCTCTTGTGAGTTTTTTCATTTTGTGCCACGGCTGTTGTTTGTCTTTAATTTTAAAGAAATACATTATTTTGCTCTTGTTTCTTAAAAAATAAATTGATTAACAGGAAAACACTTTTAAGCATTGTAGCTTCGTTTCGCAATTCATTCCGGCTGCCGCATTTTTCAATATTTTATGGCGGATTCCTCAGATGCAGCTGATAAACCGATCAAAAAAAATCAAAAAACTGAATCAAAGAAATTCAAGATCTCTGAGCAGACAACTCGACTAAAAGATACCAAGTTTAAATACAAAAAATACCCTTTCAATAAGTTATAGGTCTCAAAAATGGAATGATCTTAGCTAATATATACAGAAATGATCTTAGATTTATAATACCCTCTGAAAGTGTGCATAAAAGACAAAAGCAGAATAATAATAAAAGAATATCTGGCCAAAAGACAAGCGGAAACTCGTTGAATTTTCATTTTCGTTGGCTGCCAGCGAACGACAAATCAAATTTAATTGTTTATAAATAAAACGTTTTGCTCAATGATGCGTGGGGATCGCTGGGAAATTCGTTTTTGAATATATATTTTCAAATATACATAAGTATATAGTGTGGGTATTTTCTCTTTTATTTTTGGTTTGTTTTATTTGCTAGCTGAAAATTCGGCTAAACATGCGAAATTAGTTGTGTATTAGGAAAACATAAATTAGGCGCCGCCGCAAAATAAATTTAATTTATAACTTTTGATAAAAGCTCCTTCAAATTGTTGCTAAATCAAAGAAATCTCATAATATGAAAAATTATGTCTTTTGAAAGGCTTTAAGATATCGCTCGCCCGGGAGCCAACAGCTGCTTCAAATGAATTTCAATATCTACACGAGTATTTCCCTTTTATTGTGATTTCTTTTTACGACTCTCGGACTTTAGACCTCATTCCGAAAAAAAAACTATTGTAATGCAAAGCCATAAAAAATAGAAAATGGTAAGGGAACACAGTCAAATCTAAGGACAGTCCAAGCTAAAGTTAAGTATCTGGTTCGGATTCGAGTTCGAGGACTGTTTCAGTCTCCCATCTTCATTAAACATATTCCAAGACACAACCGCACAATAAACGTCATGCAATGCACAAAAGTGAAAGAGCCCAAGGGAAATGCCGCAGGGAAATTCCATGTGAGAAAAATGCAGTGACACCGCTTGGGGGCCCCACATTATTTATGATGTTCACGGTGAAAGTTGATCCAAATCCCGAGAGCAAAACGAAAAAAATAAGAAAAGAAAGAAATAAGGTAAAACTGTGCGGAAATATCCAAAGAGGGGGGAAATATCTTGGCATGTGTTTTGGTAAAAAACGGGCAGGTGCTGAGTGGGAGCGTGGAATCTAGCTATTTTGAAAAATCTCCTTTATAGGAAGTAGTTGTTGAAATTCCTTGAACAGGAGCTGTGGGAACGGACGTTAAAATATAATTGGCTAAATTTTTTAATGGATAAATAGTTTAAATTGGTTTAAAATTATAAAAATATACGCTTGAAGTTCAAATTAAAAGAGGTTTCAACTGGGTCTGAAATTGTTCACTACTACTATATTATTTTTTTTCAACTACTATTACTGATCCTACTATTTTACTACTACGACTACTACTTTTTCTACTCTCTCATCTGTTTCCTGACTTCCTACCACCTTTTTTATTACTACTTCCACTTATTTTACTCCTCATTAGTATTTCGGTTTAAGTCACATTATAAATAGTCCACTTTTCCAAATGTGACATACTAATTGAAACATGTGTCAGCCTGAATAAACTTTATGAAATGCACACATATTCATTACTTATGTACATTCGTATATTTTATATGCAAATAAATGCTACAAACTTTGCGTTATAAATTTCAATAAATTTTCATTATTTGTAAACATGCGCGTAAAAGTTTTTTAATTTGTTTGCTTTAATTGCAAATAATTTTTAAACTTTGTGGCGGGTCAAAGGGCAGGGCAGGACCAGAGTTGACCTTACAAAGCGTAGATACATGTATAAAATGAAATAAAAATACGGGAAAAGGGAATAACACACTGGGAATGGGGGGGAAAAAAGGGAGCATGGGAATGCGAGTGGAGTAAATAAATTGCTATTAATTTTTCAACGTTGTTCGTCAAGTGGCGAATGGCGCCGAGACGACGACGATGACGACGTGAAGAGTTGGGGTTGGAGTTGAAACTGTGGATTGGGATGGGGAACTGAAGCTGGGGCTGTGGTTGGACACCTAAAGTGCATATAATTTTTCAATTTGAAATGTTTCGTGTGCAGACACATGACCCGGCCATTCTGTGGTGGCCAAAAAGGTGGCACGACCCAAATGAATTGTGGCCAAAAGTTGCGACGGTTTTTATTTGTGTGCGTGTGTGTGTGTGAAGCGCAGTTAAGCAAATATTTAATTGCTGCACTTTTTCTGGCACTCTGTTGTTATGGCTGAAAGTTTGCCAACGTCAGTTTTTGCCAACATTTTGAGTTTGACCAATAATTTATGTGTTGCCATTTGCTCAACAATTACGGCCTCGCTTGCTAGCTCTCTCTCTCTTCCTCTCTCTTCATTTCTCATTCTGTTTCTCTGTCTGTTAATGATGTTGACCTTTGGCGTGTTGTTTTTTCCCCAACAAATGTGTTGACTTTAAAGTGACCACGCGACGATGTCTGCGGCCAATTTAAATGGCTTTTCAATAACAATTGGCCATGGCAACAGAGTATAAAAAGTGTTGCCTACTTTTGAGCGCGTGATTTTCATAATGAGACGCTTGTTATTGCTATTGTTATTGCTCTTTTTTTTTTGCATAATTAATTGTTTTCACACATAATAATTTAATACGCGTGTACACGTGTAATGCCGTCCCATCAATAATAAATATTTTATATGTATGTATGTATGTTAATATGGCAATAAATGTGTATTGGCCATAGTTGCAATATGTCAGCCGCTTTTGGCCTCCTCTTGATATCCTGTTGCCATTTGTGCTCTTTGCATGTGTTTCAATGTTTAAATGTCATTAACAAAAGCCGTAAATTATGTGGGGCCAGCATAACAACTTGCCAGATGTGGCATGCAACAAAAGTGCAAACAGGTCAAAATGACTGGAATGAAGCTCAATTCGGCTTTATGAACTTTGCTGCTTTATTAGCTTTTTGATGCAGCCTCCTGACGGCTTAGGTAAATATTAATAATGCCAGACGACTGCCAAAAAAATGCAAAAAGTTGCAACAGCTACAGTGAAAACTGACTAACTGAGTCGAAGTTTAAAAATATGATGTTTAAGGTGGAAATTGTAAAGGAATTTTGTTATATTTTTGAATAAATTGCTTTACACTATTTTGGTATGAAAATGTCTAATTACTTTCAAAAAAATATTTTAAGAAAATATCTTTAAAAAAATCAAATGTTTTTAAAAGCAAGTATTAATTTTCTATAACATTAAATCAGAAAATTGCGCTTAAGACCTTTAATTATGTTTAATTACTTTCAAAAGTATCAAAAAATTAAATAAGACTTCAGTTTGCTTGACATTATACAAAAATATTCTAAATATTTAAATATGTTTTTTAGAAAATATTATAAGAATATTAAAACATATTTTAGAATGATTGTGAAAAGTAAAAACCATCCATGGAAATAAGTATATTTCAGACCTTTATTTTGAATGGTTTTTACTTAAATAATAATGTTCTTTAAAATATCTAAAAATTGCATATATGTATGTTTCTCTGTGTTCCTGTTTTCTTTGCCTTGCCAGTCCACATAGGCATTTAACACTGTAGCTACAACTGTCCGCTCTCATATGAAGTCTTGTTAAGCTGTTCAACATTTTCATTTGGTTGAAGGTAAAAAAGGCGAAAATAGAAGAAGTAGAAAAAAGCCAAACTAGCCATATGAATTTATGACCAACGCTTGATGGGGAGGCATAAAATGTTATGTGGCAAGGAAGGGGGCGGGGGCACGGCCACTGCCCACACTGCCTGCAACTACCCCAGCCAAAAGCAGCAAATGCAACAAAATTATAATTTATGTGGCTTTAATAGCCGCTGGCAGGGCCAAAAAGGTAACTGTGTGTGTGTGTGGGAGTATATAAGAGTGTGTGTGTGTGTGTGTGTGTTGTGTGTGTGTTCCTCCCTCAAATACAACGCACTTGCTTATCACTGGAGTCTGAGGCAGACAAGTTGCTTTTTTTATTGTTCAGAGCAAAGTAGCAGAAAAGGGCAGTGAAAAGGGAAGGGGAAAGGCAGGCGTATAGGCCGTAAGCATGTAAGTGTTAGTGTATGTCTTATCAGCTCGTCTCTGCTCTGTAGCAACATTTCTTTAATGCCTTATCACACGGCCAGGCAAAAGATGGAGAACAAGAAGCAGAAGAAGAAGAGAAAACAACAACTGCACAATTGGGAGTTACGAGCGTGTGACTGACAGATCCCCGACCCAAGAAGTAAGAACTACATACAGACCCAACCCGACCCGAGACTGGAAGACTCTTTATGATAGGCCCGCCACAAAGTGTGACAGACGTACGCTAGCGCTATCTCTCTCACTCACTCCCCTTCTCACTCTCTCTTTCTCCCCTGATAATACTTTTTTTCTAACTTTTTTTCTACTTCTCATTTTGTTGTGGTGTAAGTGTATGTGTGTCTATTGGTGTGTGTGTGTGTGTGTGTGTGTGTGTATGGGGTTTGGTAAACGCCTACGTTTTATTTAATGCCAGTTTTTTGTATTGTTTTTTATTATGACGGTGTTGCTTATCATAGTTTATAGTTCTTGTTGTTGTTGTCGTCGTCGTTGCCGCCCTTGTTGTTGTTGCTGATAAACTTTACGTAAGCGTGTATGTATGTATAAGAAAAATAAAACAATCTTTAATTCGTCGGCAGAGAAAACCTCTTGAGTGTAGGAAAAACCTCAAGTATAAATACATAATTGTTATCTTTTCAAAAAAAGAAAAGGAAAAAACATCGAAATATAATGAAATTCGCCCTGCCTTGTCCCATTGTTGTTGTTGTTGTTGTTGCTGCTGTTGTTGTTAGTTGTTATCTTGGCTTAATTATTTTCTCATTTATTGTCGATATATTGTCGACATTTATAATAATAAATTTCATATGGTGTCAACAGGAAACGTGGGCATATTCATAAGGTTGCTTTGGGTTTTTATTTTTCGTGCTTGGCACCGTCTCCTTATCCGTGCCACATTATCGTTGCCCACTTCCCGTAACCATTCGGGGAATAACAACAACAACAACGAACAAAGCCTGCGCATTGTTGTGTTTCAATGTGAGTTGCTCAAAGATCAACTTTTTGCTGCGTAGCGATCACTTTGGTTGCAGACGGACTGAAAGAGGAGAAAGGGGAGAGAGTATGTTGTCTGCGACGATCATGAACTTTAACCTACAGCTGCCAGGCACAACAAGTGCGTCTTTTATAAGAAATACAGTAGATCTTTCCTATAGTGAATCGGCGCGGTAAAAGTATATATGATATTTATATACAAATTTCACTATCCAGAAATTATAAGATTTTTTCCACAATTTTAAAAAAATTATTTGTAGAAATTATTATTTTTATTGCCACATAATTTTTATTAAGAACTCATTAATTTTTTTTGGAATAACGCCCTTTTATTATTCTTTTTTAACAAAAAATTCAATTTATTCAGAATTTTTCTTATAACAACTGAGGTTCGAACTATGTGAATTGACGAAGAAATTTGATACAATTTACAGTCAGCAACAAAGATCTACGTACAATTCATATTTTTGTCGTTGGGTTCAAAAGCAAATTATAAACAAGCTGAATTTATTAAAAAAAAAATTTAGTTTATTCAGAAAGAACTTCATTGTATACACTGATAAAAAAAGTTTATTTCTCGATGAGAATTCAACAGGAAAATTAGATCTTTCCTCCAATTTCCATTCCTTCCAATTTTTATAAATAGAGAAAAAGTCTTGATTGTTATCCCACAAATTATTTTTTTCTTTTAAAGTAATCTAACTTTTTTTAAATAAAATAATTAAAATGCATATTCTTTAAATTAGAAACCGATTCTTTTATCAGTGTAGAAGTTACCTAAAGAAAGGTTTAACTATACATTTTATCAGCAGCAGATAAAGTTATTCACCTGCGGAGATTAGATTTCAATTGTTTCAAGTCTTATCAACATACCTGTGGCATAGACTGTGTCGATTGCTGTCCCGTGGGTGAGTGCAGCAATTGATGCTGCTCGAGTTGCTCGCGACTGGGAAATGCCGCCGTGCATTGCATGCAGGGAAAGGAAGCACTGAGTTCGCCGGCTGCGGAGCCCGGACTGGATGTGGAACGTGGTGCACTTAGATCCAGATCATAGGCGGAATTGCTGCCAACGCTGCTGTTGCTGCCGGGCTGTGGCGGTGGCAACAGCAACTGTTGTGACTGATGTTGCAATTGTTGTGGCGGCTGTTGCAACTGTTGCGCCTGCTGATGCAGTTGGCTGGGTGAGCTGGCGGACCGTGCGGATTGCATGGCCAAAGCGGCGGCGGCCATAAACTGGGCATGCAAATGGGCGGGCAACTGCGGCGGCGGATGCGGCAGGTGGGCAAATAGATCGCTGGGCGGTGCTTGGGCAACAGGTGAGCACATGGGCGAGTGTTGACTTCTGTGATTGTTGCTGTTGCTATTATTATTATTTTGATTCTTTGCTGTCTCATTGTTGTTGTTGTTGTTGTTGTTATTGTTGTTGGATGGGGATTTGGCATAGCGTCGACTGTTGCTGCTCAAATTGCTTTGTTCATCTTCCTCCGCGTCGCTTTCCGGCTGCACAGCGACAACAGCACGATGTGGCTCATAATTGAGCTTGTCATGCGGATGCTCACTGGCAATGTGCTCACCTAGAGACTGTAGAGAGAGGAGAGAAGAGAAATAGAGAGAATTAGAGAACAATTTAATTAAGCTGCAACTTCATAAATGTTGGTCTTGTCTTGCAACCCACCTGAAACTCATTGAAGCGTTTGTGACACTGCGTGCATTTGACCGAATAGTCATCTGCCGCATTCGCTGTGGCACTTGCCGCATGTGTGGCAAGCTCCTCATTTGCAGCCACATTGCTGGGCTTGCTGTGTGCTGGATGGTGATGCAAACTGGAGGCCAAAGAGGGAACTGCAAGTAGAAAGCGAGGGGAGAAAATATAGTTAGTCAAGAAAGATACATTTGTAAAATATATATATTTGTATTAGAAATGAATATTGTCTACAAATCTATTTAGCAATAATTAATTTTATATATTTATATTAGATTTAATATATTTATATTTTTTTTATAAAAACATACTTTTATTCTTCATTAATTATACTTTTATTGTATTATTATTTTTTTAAAGTAACTTGCTACTTTTCCAAAACTATTTAAATTTATTTTATAAAAAAATATTTAATTTATTTTACATTATTTCTTAATATATTCAGTTAGTTTATATGAAATCTTTCCAATTAAATACAATGTTAATAGTAATTACTTTATTATACTTTATTTTATATTTTTTATTAAAATATGTTTTTCTATTTTATTAATTTATTCCAGTTAATTACATTTCAATATTTTAATAGTGATTATGTTTTTTTTTATTAATTTATTTTAATGCTCCCTGATTAGTTATTGAAGTTAGTGTGAAATATAAATTAATAGCTTAGAGATTTGCTACCTCCGGCTTCTTTGAATCTAAAGCAAATAAACATTTAGCATAATGAGTTCTGATTAAAAGCTTAAATTTTCAAAAGTGCAACAATGCGCTAAGAAAAATAAAGTTTTACTACAAAATTTGCTTAATTTTATTTTGTGAGACTCAAACCCGTTTTTAATGAAAACAAATTAACTGTGAGATCTGCAGCAGGCGATAAGCAGAAAGACTTTAATGGAATGCCACACACAAGAGAATCAGGAGAAGCAGAAAAAAAGAGAAGTTGGAGCAGGAGAAGTAAAGAGAGGGATGTGGCAAGTGGAGACCTTGTGCTGTTGCCGTGTGGCAGGCTGGCAGGCAGGCTGACTTCAGCTTTAGCTTCAGCTCAAAGATCAACTTTAATTTCGTGGCAAATCAACTTCAACGTGGATCGACTCGAGACGCTTCCCCTCCCCTCCCTTCCCCTCTTGGGCATGTGGTTTATTGGCATTGTGGTTTGCCGTTGACGTTGCCGTTGCCGTTGCCTTCACGCAACGTTTCCACGTAAAAGGCGATGATCTCATGCGCCAATCAAAAGCAACAAAAAAACAAATATGAAGAAAAATAAAAGAGTGGAACTGGTTTTCACACACAGATACAGATACAGATACACAGATAGAGATACAAATACACACACTGTGAGACTGGCTGAAGAGTCGACTTAATCAGTTCAAAAAAGCGTTCAAGCATGCGAAAAGGGAGATCATAAAGAACGTGAACGACTGCCAGGCGAGCCACAACAACAACAACAGCAGTCACAGTAACAACAACAACAAATAGCAGCAAAAGTATCTTGAAGATTGCTTTGTTCAATGACGACGTCGCTGGCGATGCCGATGCCGAGGGTCAGCCAATTGGTATACACACACACACACACATAGTAAATGAGTGTGTCTATGTGTGTGTGTGTGTGAGACACTTATGGCCGCTGCTGTGAGTCGCTTGGTAAATAAGCAACTTTGTTGTATCTGCTGACTCGGCCGCAAGGCACGTTGCAAGGTACAAAATGGAGTTGCTCTTGCTGTATCTGAACAATGCAACTCTTTGTTGGAGCTGTTTGCTATTGCTGCTATTTGATCGCTACCTTAATTTAAGCCAATTAACCGCCTGCAGACAGCGGCTCTCATAGGGGCACAGTTACATCTATCTATCTATCTCTCTCACTCACATATCTCTCTCTCTCTCTCTGCCACACTCGAGTGCAGTGTTAAATTAATGGTCACCGTATGGTCATACCTTTTTCAGTGCTAGCTGCAGCTGTGTATGTATCTGTAAATGTATCTGTATCTGTGCATGTATCTGTATCTGTAATTGTATCTATATCCACAACTGTAGCTGTATCTTTGTATCTTGTGAGTGTTCTTTCAATCATAGAGTTCGTTGCACGTATTCAATTTTCACTTTCGTTTTCGCTGCTTATTTTTTTTTTTATTGATATTACAATGTTAATTGATTGAGATACAGTTTGATTTGAGTTGCAAACAATGCGGGTCGTCAGTTTCTAGAAGAACTTCTCTTAGCTGCCCGCATTTCTCTCTCTCTCACTCTCGTTTTGCTGCAACTGTTGCAAGTCTTGACGTTTTTGCCTAATCGCTCTAATTGGACTCTCTCGCTCATTTTGGCCCATTTTAAATGCCATAAAAAGCAAATTGAATCAAAGAAACAACAGCTGCCTTTGGATTACAGCACTTGGCAGGCGACTCGTCTTTAAATTTCAAGTTAATAATTTTGTTGTAAATTTATTTCATGTTGCCGGTTTAATGACACTTTTATTAAATGAATCTGTCTCTTGGCTGCCTCAGCATTCGCTCATCTTAATAAAATATGCAAGTTATTAAAATGTGAGACGTACATATAAAAAACTGAAACACCAAACACATTTTATGGCTCTTTTCATCAGTATAATCATTATGATGGCGGTGTGCAGGGACGGGGATACATTCAACACTCAACATTCAACACTCAACAAGTGTGTCACCAGCTCATTTAGTTCAATCAATTTTTCATAACAGAAATTATTAACGCAACGTGGAAAAAGCCGTTTCATTTTTACACTTTTTCCTCCATTTATTTTGTATGGATGTCTGTAAACGGTATTGAAATATTGAAACTGTCCGCAAATTAATTTCAATTTGTGCGAACCCGAATAACGAATAACGAATTTGGATAGTCACATCAAATGTATCTGTTTGTTTACTCTGCAATTGTTGTTGTTGGGCCAACTATTTGGCGCTTAACGCAGCCCAATTGAAGTTGATTGATAGTACTGAATGGTATTAGAAGTGTATGTAGAAATATATTGTGCTATAAGCATCTTTAATGGGGCTTAATCTTGTCTAACTGATGGCAGAACTATTAGAAATACCATGCCCCAGATTATGATGTCGAATTTGAATTACTTTAGCTGTTAAGGGAATAACAGAGCGTTAACAGAGCGCTGTTACTTATAATAATATCGAACTGTGTTAAATTTATTGGTTTATTGATTTTATATATAATATTTTTCATTTATACAAGAATTTAATTTGTAAGTCAGTTTTATTTTTTCTTAACAATTTTCACATTATTTGCATAATTTGTATTCCAACAGTTTTTTTAGCTGTTCAAATTTTAACAGCACTCTGTTATAAACCATTTGAATTTTTATTAGGAATTGTTGCCTAGCTCTTTAAAAAATCTTAGAAATCATACCAACTAGGAATTTGGGATTTTATTTAATTTTAAGGTAACAGCATCTTTTACGATCTTTTTCAAACAGTAGTACACAAATGTTAGCTAATTAACAGCGCTTTAACAGAGTTTGACTACTGTAGAAACTGTTGTAATAATAACTCCTTGTTTTTCTTTTCAGCTGACAGAAAAGGCTACAAGCTTCTTTCTACAGTGTTAAAAAGTTAACAGATCGGTAAGTGTAATTAATGCTGTTAATTAATGCTCAATTTAGGGAAAATTATAATGCCATTAGATATAAAAATGCCAGCCTTTATGTGATTTTATACAGCTACGAATTATGTTTGAAATCAGATGGGGAAAAAATTGTGGAATACATTGAAAATATTTTGACAGAAACGCTGTTGACAATTTATGCCACACGTTTGCCAAAGCAACAATACAAAATTATAAATAATATTAAAAAAAACAATGAACTGTCGTGGCACGAGTTGCTCAATTTTTGTGGTAGCTGAGAAATTGGTGTCAATGTTGGATGTTGGTTCACCTGTGCCACCTCCAGCAGCAACACGCGCAGTCCGAAATAGTTGATAAAAAGGGGGAAGAGGGAGGAAGCGGTGCACGTTATTATAAATAATATGTTGAGGTAGTGGGAGGTGGGAGGGGGGACAGCGTAAATCAATAAAAAAATACATTTGTGCTAACGTGCAAGGCGACAGATACATTTGTATCTTGTATCTTGTGTGCGTATCTGTTGGAAGTTGTTGTTGTTTTTACCATCACACTAATTTTATGTGCTTTTTATTGCCAACTTTTATTAGCCAGACATTTTTCAGCTAAGCTCGGTTAATGCAAATTTATTTATTTCGTTTCATTTCGTTTTGCCATCATCATATTTATTTTCTAACGCGCTTTTCTTTTTGAAATGATTTTCACGTTTAATTTATGGGCAGCGGTTGCAGACGGACAGTTTTACCTGCACAAAGATTTTGGGGCATTTCTCATGCTCATTTGGTTGTCAGTATTTAAAGTGTTTTTAATATTTCAATGACAGGCGCTTGTCAAACCACTCCAAGCGAAATGTAAACCGATGACACTTCTCTCTATTTTCATTTTCATTTTCATTTTATTTAATTTGCTTTTTAGCTCAGGTAAGGGAATTTGTTGCTACTTGCGTCGTGTCTAATTGTTTAATTGTTGTTGCTACCAGTAAAAAATATGTATATATCTAAAAGATCGCGCTGACGCAGTTGCAGACAAATGGCCGACAGGTGGCGCCTTTTTTCAATGACAGTCTGCTTTTTATACTCTTGCTGTGGATATTTTAATTTTATCATATATCATATTCTTGATCAGGTGGAAGAGTTGAGTTGTTTTAGTCATAAAATCGATGTTATGTGAGAGAAATCTGCTAAAAATTTATATATCGGAATGAGTCGGATCTAAGTACCATATCACATAGGAAGGATTGGTAAAAATTGGGTTTTTGTATGAAAAACTGTGTCATAAAAACTTTTACTTAAAATTGAAATTTTAATTGAAAATAGGTCGAAGAAATCCAAAGGGTATTTAAACTTCGTCATGCTAGATTTAGAACTGCTTTGTTTTTGTTTTCGTTTTTGTCTTTTTTTTTAGTTAGTGTAAATAAATAAATAAACATAAATTTTAGCACTTAATTATAAACAGACTGAACTGAACTCGCTGCTTGTAGTCAAATGCAGTTCGTGACGTTTTTAGCATATTTATTAAATAAATTTAAATGAAATTAGCTGCAAATGGCACTCGACAATAAACACAGACCAAGTTGAGCTAATTGCGTATATGAACAATATATGAGGATATACATACATACATACATACATACATATGTAAGCGACACCTCCCCCGATTGGTATCTGTAAATGAAAACCTGTGGGAAGGTCTACGCAATTTGTTTAGGTGTGAAATGTGACAAACTTATTATATAGAGCTCGTATGACGATTTCAAATCGTGCGAAAGTTTATAACTGCAAATGGATAACTCTTTTACAGTCTCTACTCTCAGTCTATCAATCAGTCAGTCAGCCAGTCAGTTGGACAGTCAAATAGCATTCGACTGGGGATCTCAAGTGGCACTTGAGACGCATATGAAAACCATATGCCCGGCAGAGACAGACTCAAAATGCTAAGTAATAATCGGCGAGGCGTGCTAAATTTGGAACTGGAAGGGCACTTAAAGGTGCACATGACAGAGAGAGAGTGAGAGAGAGAGAGAGAGAGGGAGACGATACATCATGCATGCCACAAAAGGTGGCTTAGGTAAACGCTGTGCGTGCGTGCGTTGCAACTGCCTCAAGTGGCGATGCCAAAGGTGGCAGCCACAAAACAACGAGTACAAGCACTGATGACGCTCACTATAAATAGAAAATACGGTGCAATGGCAAAGAGCTAAAAGGGAGTTTGCAGCCAAAACGAGTTGCACCAACGCCAAGCATTTTGCCCTTTAGTTTTTATTTATTTGTGCAGCAGTTGCAGCCTCCGTTGTTGCTGTTGTTGCTGTTGCCACTGGTGGCTGCCACGTTGATTTTATTTGTAGCATTTGCTTTGCTGAGTGTGAAATTTTAATAGCCAACCGAGCCGTGTCCATCACGAACAGAGTTCGACTCCTGCTGCCACAGCCTGGGCATATGTGTGTCCTCTGTCAGGCAGGCAACGTGTGGCAGCCACAATGTGCCACATATGTGTGCACGGCAACTGCAATTTCCAACTATTTTTGTGTTTTACCTTGAAAAAATATCTGCAGCAACTGCAACTGCAACTTCAACTGCAACTGCATGTCGACTGCGTAGGCGTCTCTTTTGCTTCTTTGCCTGTCGGGAGCAGCAGCAATTAGGGAAAATATGCCAAAGTCTAAAACTATCAACTGCTTATATGGTAGATAGAGGGGGAGATACGCCATAGCTGAGAATAGATTGCTTGCAAAAGGTGCATAAATAAATACCTCTAAAATATCACTTCACATTTAAATTACAATTTTTAAACTGAATTTTTCGCTACATTTTTCCTTTGGTAAAATCTATGATATAGTAATCTGATCAGGAAGAGAAAGTATCTATGACAACTTGTAATAGATGAGAATAGATTGCTTAGAAGATAGAAAAACATCTAACTTTACTTTTAAAGAAAATGTACATGAAAATAGATATAAAGATTTGAATTTTCGTTTGATTTTTTGAATGGTAAATGTTAGCTATTGATTTGAACATTTCAATTATTTTAACTGAATAAAAAGGTGTCTTAATGACATCTGAAATAGTCCTAACAATGCCTTATTTATTATGTGCCATTTTAAAATTCCAACAGCGAGACAAATGACATTGAAACACATATAATAAGTGTATTAAATGCTGACAAAACGAACAATTATTCCGCCCAATAATCATTCTCATTCATCTATTAATTCCCAGCTAATATTCGTATATGCATTCGCCTATTCATTCTCAATTGTATTCGCATAAATTGTCCAGCTAAATCTGCATTTAATTAATGACAACTATTTAAACTGCAATGCAAATTTGTTAGCTAATTGATATTCGAGCATGCGAGTATAATAAATTGAGTCCTTGCACAGCCCAAAAGCAAAAGCATTGAATAATTTTTGTTGAAATTCCTATTTTTTTTTTAAATATTTCTTTTTTTTTATTTTTTTGATGCCAATTGTTGTGTCTATTTTTATTGTTTATTTAAACTTTTAATAATTATTGTGCAATTGTGCGAAATTTATTGCGATTGAACGGCAATCAGAGTGTAACCAATGCCGAAGCCTCCACTTCACGGTGACTGTGCCCCTGTCTTTCCCTATACTCCCCTATTCTCCCCACCTTCCCCCTGCTCTCTTCTCTTCTCTCTGCTCAGCGAGCAGTTAACAAAAATCGTTTACATGTTAAATTGTGCCTGGCATCCGTTAAGAGCAGTTTGAATATCGACTCCAACCACCCGTAACACTGTGCAACAACGAGTGTTATTGCCCCTTCCCTCAGCTGCCCCTTCTTCTTCCCCTTCTCCTCCCCCTCTTCCTCCCACTTCCACTAGCTGCTGCAATTTTGCAATGCCCTTTGGCTACACCTTTTGGTTTTGGCCGCGTTCGCTTTGTTTGCGCCTCGACTTATTTTTTTTTTGGTTGCCACTTCTTTTTATTTTTGGCACTTTTTCTTTTATATTTTTTTATGCTTTTATGTTGTCATTTTTTTTGTTTTGTTTTTGTGTTGGGTACGTTGTTGTCTCGTCGTGTGGCCGGCATTAAATAAATAAGTAAATAAAAAAAAAGGTAACAGCTGTAACGCCATTTTTTCGGCAGCATTTTTTATTTTGGATTCGGTTCTTGTTCTGTTTCTGAATTGGGATTGAGATTGGGATTGGGATTGGAATTGGGGGCTTCTCTCTGGCCACATTCCGTGCAATTTTCACTTTACAACTGTTTCAAAGTTATCTTTGTTTCAATTGTATGCACAAAGGCAGCAACAACAATGGGTAGCAAAAAATAAAAATAAATATATTGGCAAACAATTTACTTGTAAGCAAAAACGTGAAATAAAAGTAAAATGTGGCAAATAATTTGCACAAAGCTGCGGCAGGTTGTACAGCGGCTGTGGCAGCAACATGGGTTGTGGCAACAACAGCAACAGCAACAGAATGTGGCAGGATATCAAAGTAATTTCCAGTACCTACAGTTCTGGTCATTGATTTATTGTCTTGGCGAGGGCTCTTCAATTGAGTTGAAATTAAATGCGCATTTAAAGAGCATAACAAATAGATTTCTATAGTGAAAGAGAGAGGGAATGTGTGGCAAAAAGAGACAGCAAACAGCACTTGGCAAGTAGCCCAATGACTAGACACACCTTCATTTAGATATGATCAGTCTAAAGTCTAGGCTTTAAGCACACAACTTATCTCAGCATATTAATCATTTTACAGCAAATAGTTAAGCGAAAGTTTGTTTAATTTCGATTACCAGGAGATGCAGGAGAAGAAGCTGGAGGAGAGCGTATGTCAACGTTATACAAAGATAGAATGAGACGAGGTAGCAATATAAATGGCAGCACCGACAGCACCAGCATATAAAACTGACATTCACTGACACTGGCACAAAATGATTAATTAGACCCAAAAAACTGTACTCAAACTGAGCCAAGTCAAACTGAGTCGAAGTTGACTCAGGATAGATAAATGATAGAGCAAGTTTTCGATGCGTTGAATGTGTGTTGAAAATATGCCCTAAGGATTTGTGTTTGTCTAATGAATAAAAATACAAAAATTACACTCGAAAAAATCAAGTCGAATAATCGAAGGATATGGATGAATAAAATAAGATTAATATACAAAAGTAACTCAATTTCTTTAGTTTCCAGTTTAGTTTCAATTTCTACCTTAGAAAAGTATCTTCTACACCTAATTATAGTAAAAACTTGCACAGAATTAAATCATAAGTATGAACACTAACTAAATCATTTTAATAATATGAGTTTTGTCATATTTGTTATTTTTTTTTCGCTGTCCATTGGGAAATTAGCACAACGTTCAACGCTTTCAGCATTGATTTAGTAGCCACGAGGCAGACTAAAAGCTCTGGCATTGCCAGGTTGTGGGGGGGGCGTTACCAAATAATTTGTGTGTAGGTGATAACACGGCGACAGACAGACAGGTTTTTAGCTCTTTGCTCTTTGTTGTGTTTGTTGGTTGTACCAAATTTTGATTTATGACATTTTGGAGCAATTTCGAAATGCGACAAACACACGCCCCAAAACCAGTTCGCAGTTTGTTGAAGCGGCAGCAAAGCAGCAAACAGCGAACAGCGTTTTCAATGTAGCAGCGATTAATACACATCGCGGCCGCAGCTGCCCAGTGACATCAAAAGGCGGCCCAGACAAACAACAAACAACCGGAAAAAGAAGACGACCACGTTGCCAGAACGAGATACATTTGTATCTGCTACTCTATATACATATCTATCCATCCATCTATCTATCTATATATTTGTTGTATCTTTGCATTTATGTGGGGCAACCTGTGCTCAGTATTCTGTCTGATCGATCGATTAGCTGCTCGCTGCTGTTGTTGTTGGCTTTTAGCAGCGGTCCAGAAACAACAACAGCAACAACACGAACAACAGCAACAACAAGTTGCCGCTGCCACTTTACACGAAAAAAGCACAGGGCGCTACTTAAATGCCCATAAATTATAATTTATTGTTTGGCCTGCAGTCGAAACGAGAGTCGCCTCTTAGATCATGCTCAACAAAATCATCGCTCACTTTTACATTATTAAAATACCATAAAACGTTTTTAGAAATTATTGCAGTTGCAGCTTGAAGATACAGATAATAAAAATGATATAAATATTTTAAATTCACATGGTTACTGAGAAGAAAAGGTATATAAATGGAATCTAAAATTGTTTCTATAATAATGGCAAGCATTTACTACATATAATTTATCAGCGTTCTTCCATTATACTTATAATAATATATATGAGATATTTTAAATTAAAGTATCTAAAGATTGCTTGTTCTTTCTTGCAAAATGCAAGACCAGTAATAATTCTTAATGTAACATAAATCACAAAAAGTTAAGCAAATTTAGAGTTTTCGGAATATTTCTTTTCTTTCTTAAAATTTCAAAAAAATTAGGAAAAAACTCTAACAAATTTCGGAATAATTTTGTTTTCTGAAATTTATTATTTGTACAGTAAATAAATCATAAAAAGTTTTTTCAGAAATAAATTTATTACTGAATAATATATTAGATTTCATCTAGCATCCATCATAAAAATAGTCAAGAGTTTGAGATAGTTTTAGAATTATTACAACAGCTTAAGATTGCAGCATAAATAGCATAACTCTGAGAACAGCCCTCGCATAAGTATGCTGCAGTGGTTCCCTCGACAGTTGCTGTGAACATGTGCAATTAATCCGTATGTTTAGCGCTGCTTATTAATTGTCACCGCTTTGAGATGTGGATACATATATATGTATCTGTAAATGTGGCACAGGAGGAGTGAAGGGAGGCAGGCAGGGAGAGGGGTGGGGGACGTGTGGGCAGTGGACTATAATGATATTGCGCCATAAATTTGTAGCTCATTTTCGTTTCACTTTTCCAGTTAAAGAAATTTCCAAATTTCTTTTTGAGAAAAATAAAATTAATTTCTTGCCACGTTGCATTTGTTAACACCTTCACTTTAGTTTGGGGGGATTTTCGTGGAAAAGGGGAAGGGGGACACGAGGGTCGGTTGATGAGCTGCGCCCACTGACAGTTTTATGTTTTGTTTACACTTTGATTGGCTGTTCGGCATTTTATTTAATTTGTGCGATGGGAAATTGTTCAACAAGATTTGAAAGTGGCCCAAAAATGAAACCACACGAAGCCACAATCAATCAATGAGGCGACAAGCTGCCATTTGCCAGCCACAACAAACAGGCCATAACTCAGTTAGAATGACAAAACAGGTTAGCCATGTTAGGGCCAAGTTAAGCAGGTTTTTTTCGTGTGAAACGGAGACGGCGACTGTTGCCACATTTTCTACCTGTTCGCGTGCGCATGTCAAAAACACAGGTGAGTTTATCACTGGGTTTGAATGGTGGTGTCGATTCGGTTGTTGTTGTTGTTTTTGTTGTGTTTTTGTAGGAGGCGCCTGCACTTGACTCGCTGCCATTTCGGTGGTAGCTGCCCTACCTGCGTCAAGCGAAAGTATCTTACGGATACCTCACACAACAGCAAGCCAAACGGCTGCCAAACAGCTGCCAACAAATCAAATTCGAATGCGTTTGCAATTGGTCGCTTGCCTCAATTCGAGCGATCCACAAAAAAGCTCTTCAAGCACCCGCATAATCAAGAATATATAACAACAACAAAAAATACAAAAATAATATAGAAAGAAAATACAAAAAAAAATAAAGGTAATTGCAATCTGAGCCTGCCAGTTTTAAGCGACCCTCGGCAGTTGCCTAAAATACCTTTTTTATAGAGTATAACGAACTTGAATGCCTTGCCAAAAGCAACTTTTTTTAAACTCAATTTTATACTGAATTGAATAGGTACATAAATTTTCTAGTTATAATTAGCATTTATCATTATTTATAATAAAATCTTACTAAGTTTACAAGTCTGATTTTAACTATTTATGTATTATTTTTATTATAATATACCAAAACAACTTTTATTATTATTAAGTTATATTCATTTATTTAAATACTTTTACTTTCTCAGTATGCTGGGAATATTTTCTGAAATTGACTTATTACTTAAATAAGATTTTGATTCGATATATCATACATATTCTAAATACTCGTATTATGGGGAAAAGTTGAGTCTAGAATTTCCAAAATATATTTAAATATTCTATATACTTTTTTATCGGAATGATTTAGAATTCCTATATTTCCTTTATGCTGAATAGAGTTAGTTTATCAAAAAACTCTTTTTTTTCAAAATATTATTTTTAGCTGCTAACAGTCTTTAGAAAAAATTCGTATTTTTTATATAAGCAGATACATTTGTATCTATTTATCTTGTTATAAACATTAAAGAAAGTCTTTAGAAGAAATTTGAATTTTTTATATAAGCAGATACATTTGTATCTATCTATCTTTTTAACTATCTGTTATAAACACTAAAGAGCATCTAAAATTCATGTTGTTGGACTTGAAAAGAGTTTAGTTTATTTTTGTGCTGGCTTGCAAATGCAGGATCCAAACTGATTGTGTGTGTGAGTGTGTGTGTGTTATGAGTGTGCCTCGAAAGGTGTTTATTTTCAAAACTGAAGCTGGAGGTGATTAAACGACGCCTGCATGCTCTCGCTGCTTGTGGCCGATCGCTCGATTGTTGAAACGGATTCTCTTACTTTATTTTGTGGAGTTTGCGTTTGGGTTTTGCGTAGGAGGTAAATGGAAATGGAAATCCGATGCCAAAGGCGCAATGATCGTTCACTTGCTCTTGTATGTGTGTGTATCTGTGTGTCTTGAGTTTTATTGTTGCTGTTTACTGATATTGTTTTTCTTTTTTTTTTTGCTGTGTCGCCTTTTGGTTTAAGGTGAATTTCAATTCGGTTGTGGGGACCACACAGCGAAGATTGAAAATGGCGGCGTTTCAATGGAAACGGTTGACATTGACAATGAGCGAAGATTGAAACAGATTTGTTGCTTTTGGCGCGCTTTGCAAAAAGTTGAATGAATTGGACAAGTCATAAGCAATCAACCAGACACACACACACACTCACACTGACTCCCACAGATACACTCACACTCTCACACACTCACACTCAAAGTTCAATTGCATTGCGCTGATAATGCAAAATGTATTTCTAGACAATTCAATTTGATGAGTCATCGTCGAGTCGAGACGGGGTCTAAAGGTTTTTTGAGCTTGGGATCTTGATCTCAAATGGATACTAATGGGACTTACACTGCATGGAGAAGGCTGTGGACGATGGCATGCTCTGCTGTATTATGTTATCCTCTTGGCCAAAACGTGTAGACGATGGCGCCAAACAGGACAACATTGGAATGCTTTTTTTTACAATTAGTTTTTCGGTTTCTAATATTTTTCTTAATTCACAAGCGTTTTTTATATTTCTTGTTGTTCAAATTGTTTAAATCATTTATTTTGCTGCGTAGTCAGAGATTTGTTGTGCACACACGTGTCGCGGCCATGGAGATGGCCAGGTTTATTTTTTACTTAATTTGGAATTTAATTATTAATTTTTAATGATTTTACAACATTTTTGCACTTGGCGCGTTATAATATTTTTTAATTTAGTTTTTGGTTTTGTTTGCCGTGAACCGCACTAAGCACACTGCGTGTTGTTTTGCGTGTATCTGAGAGATACTTTTTCGACTCGGCGGTTTGTGTCAATTTTGTTTTGTTGTTCTATGCGTTGGCTTTGCGCTGTGGGGGAGCAGCGCGTGTGCGGCCGACGCGACGTCTAGAATTCAACTAACGGTTTGGTTGATGTTGATTTCTGTTTGCTGCGTTGGGCAGCTTCAGATTCTGAACAGAATCAGATACAACATCTCTTTGTGTTGTGCGTGTGTGTGTGCGTGTGTGTGTGTGAGTGTGTTTGAGGGTGCTTCAATCCATGTGCTTGGCACGACAAAGGCAAAGAGATTGAGAGCGAGCAAGAGAGAGAGAGACCAACTAAAAGGAGAGCAACTAAAGGCAAGAGAGCGCAGAGCGCATTTGTTATGTGGTAGCTAGTGTGTGTGTGTGTGTGAGTGTCACCAATACACCAATAACAGGCAGCGGGCATATAAGTAAACAGCGAACGTGTAACGGTGCACCGTTTGTTGATAGTGTGTGTCTTTGTCTGTGTGCGCAGTGGCAGCGCTGCCGAGGTGATATGGTGGCGGCAGCGTCGACTATTCACAGTCCACCCCCTTCCCCAGTCACTGTATTTCTGTGTGTGTGTGTGTGTGTGCTCTCCAATTGGAGAGAGCGCATTTCATATAATAACAGTTTCTGTTATTGCCTGGGGCGAATGCTGTATCGTATGCTGTTAACGCACTGTTAACTTAACGCTTACGTTACGATATTTGAATTTGACGTAACGACAAAAATATAATGGGCGTTTTAAGCTGGCGACATTGAGAAACTAAGAAATCAGAAATAAAAATAATTATTATTTTTTATTTATAACAAAAATAGCTGTACATTTTAAATTGAAAATATTTTAATTCAATTATAAGCAAATTCTTTTCTTTCAAAATTATTTCAAGACAATATGAATTTGCACTTGCTTGAATCTTGATGTGTGTTAGAATTTCCAGCTTAAAAATATCATATGGCCACTTTTCGCCAGAGATTGCAACACATTTGACATTTTGTTGACGTTGACAAGAAGCAAAAGTTCTTGAGAATGTCCATCACGCATCACATCAAGAATGCAAACAGGCAATAAAAACACAACGCAACAAATTCAACAAATTCAAAAGAAATGCTCCACAACAAAATAGAAAAAAAAATCTTGGAAAAAGCATAAATATTGTTTTCGACTCTCAATCAACAAGTTGAAAGCGTCCAGTAAAATCAAAGGCAACGAATATCAAAATATAAAAAAAAGAGAAAAAAAATCCTGGAACTGTTGCAATGATTGCGTAGTCAAGAGTCATCAAAACTCAACACACTCACACACACACACACATACACTCTTATGCATGTGTGTGGGCCCGACGGCGAAAAAAGCAAACTCAACAACATAATAAACAATTTGTACATTAATTTTTAATGCGGTTAACATGTGTTCTCCCTCCACAAACACACACACACACACACACACAAACACACACTCTCATACACATACATATGCATTCTCACTCTGCTTTTTAGTGTGTGCGTGTAAAAAGGTGGAGCTTCAATAATTTTCTCACTTGACGCCAACAGCGACGTCGACGCCGACGCCGACGCTGCCATCGACGAGCGCGAGATTGTGAGCGCAAAGCAAACGATTCTTTGACGCTATTTTTTGTTGTTGTTTTTGTTTCACTTTGTATGTTAATTAGCTTTCGCTCTTTACTATTTGTGAGCATGAGTATCTGTATCTGCATCTGTGTATGTATGTGTATGTGTGGGTGTGTGTGCGTGCGTGGGTGTGGGTGTGCTAATGAGCGAGGTGTTTGTTTGCTAGGTGTACAATGCTCAGCTGGCATTGGTCGCCGTGCACCTGTTGCCGCCTCATTGGCTGTCGGATGCCTGCGGCGTCAGCGACGTTAACGGCCATTGAATGAGTTTTTTAAATTGGGCTAGTATAGTATTATTTAGCTATTTTGATTATATAAATATACAATACACTGAGTAATGGCTTTCAATTGACCTATTAAAATAATACTTATTATTTACAAGTTATTATAGTACCAATAATTAATATCTTACTAAAATATTTTCGTGGTCCCTGAAATAACAGAATATGTATATGATATTTTATTGTAGTGTCGATGACTGTATTGTAATAAGATAATCATATGAAACTAAATAGTAACAATATCTGTGGCCATAAGGAAGACTTATTAAGTTTCAAATTAATTAAAATTTTCAAATATTCTCCATTTTACCAAAATTTTATACTACAAAATAAAAAACATTCTAAAATTTTAAGTATGTAGTCAGGATAATATTGTTAAATTAAGACAATACGCGGATAAATGCCAAAAACTGACCATTAAAAAGCCAAAGAAGCCTAAAATATTTTATCTAACTATAAAAAAATGTACAGAATCCCCAAAATCAAATATTGCTGAGAAAAATCTAATTTGAATTTTGTATTTGGTTTATGAAAATCCGGTTGTAGGACTTCTTCCGGAATCCCGGAATTTTTCTTTCTGTGTACTTATTATAATTATTGCAAGTGAAATAGTTTGCCATAGGAACTTTACACAAGTCTCTTTAACAAAAGCTATAATTTAAAACTTTTCACAAATTTTTATTCAAATTTCCAAATAGATTTTTTAATTTTTAAAAGTCTATTTAACTAGTTTATTTTCTGAAAAATGCGTTCTAAGATCTTTATTTGAATTGTAGAAAACATTTTTTTTTCCAAGCAATAGAATATTTCAAAAATTAGTTCTTAATTTTGTTTTTTGAAATAAATAACACAACATTTTATAAATGGAAATTATTTTTGTACTTTGAAAAGTTCTTCCATGCATCCATACATATACTACTTAAAGATTGCTTAAGCTATACGAAAGTAAATTTCCGGTCACAGAATGAGTAATTCATTCATATAATTTGTATGAAAATCTTGCATAATTAAAAACACCAAATGTACACAAACTCGTAACTATAGATAATTAATAATCACATGTTTCTATATCAAACAAAGCTTACACATGAAATGTGAGTAATTACTCAATATTAATATAAATAATCCCCGTATATTAAAGGGGATTTCAATTGCAATGTTTTTAATCATATAAACCGCGTGAATACCCAAAGTGCAGTTGATAACTTTTGGTTTTTCATAATAGCTGCCCTTATTTTCAATAGTAAAATAACTATCCTGTAGCAGTGTAGCACACTTGGTGGTTTACTTTTTGCAGTCAATCCCGCATTAGTATTTCTTCCCAGACACACACCCACTGCCCCACAGAGCCGCTAACCGTGAGAATGACTTCACAATCGACCCACTTTGTTTGGTACCTACATACAAATCGAAGTGTTCTTAATTTAAATTGGATTTGTCGATCGATGTTTTGTACTTTGACTGGACTATGCAATTGCAATTGCAGTTTCATGCCGTGCGTCGAGAGGCAGCGTCAGTTGCTGCTGCGGGTCCCACATAAAAGTGCGATAAAGTACGCGTACTTCTCGTACTTCTTTCAAATAGAGAGTGAAGGAAATGCAGAGAGAGAGAGAGAGAGACTGACGTCATCGACGGAAGGAAGCCGACAACGATAGCTATCATTAACTTTGCCGTTAAGCAATCAATTTATTTCACTTTATAATTACGAATAGCTGAGGATAACCTAAAAGTGAGCAGTTCTACGACCCCTCGAATTTCTTCCTATTCGGGTCTTCGATCGAAGTACGGTGGGAAAAATCGTTTGCAATCCTTTTAAGAGGTGACTCCCAGCATAAGGGCACAGCATTTTTCACACATTACGACTACAAGGCGGGTCCTCAACTCCTCACACACACACACACACACACACACATCTGTTCAAACACACTCTCATACACTTACTTATAGATATCTTCATCTAAACATTTTCAATTGCGGGCGGTTCGGTTTTGGTTTCTGGGTATTGAATTGCATGCATGTTTCTCGTTTCTACAATTTTTAATTAGCAGTAAACTTTGCGCGGCATTTTACCAAAAAAAAACATCGAAAGAGTTGTCTTGTCGGGTTTTGATAGGCTTAGTGATACCCTCTTCGAAAAATATATAAGTTTTTTCCTGTATAAGGATTGTGTCTATGAAATTGTTGGATTCTGCTTAAGTTTCAGTCCGTTCATACCATCGATAAGGTATAGAATCGTATATTCTGCACATCAAAATCTAAACGTTGAGCTGATTGTACCTAAATTATATATTTCACGACTTTTATATAAGCAATGCCTGAAGATTACTGTCCCTTTTTTGAACTTAAGAGATACTTCACTCAGTTAGAATAATTTTTAGATCTATCTAGGGTATCTAAAAGTCCGAAATAAAACCGAAGATAAAATTTGCAGATATTTTAAATTGTTTGCGATTTACCTAGCTGCTATTTCTTTTGCTGTAGCTTTTCTGTTCATTTTAATATATAGGGTATCTACACAGATAATTTTTTTTACGTTTATATTAAGTATTAATGTTAAGACCTTATATCTAAATACTACATCGAAAATAATGCTCCTCTGGATTATATATTTTTTTAGAGCTGTCCTTTTAAAATAAATGCTAGGAAAATATTTTTGAATTTAAGAAACCGGTTATTTTTATCGGTTTAACAATACGAAACCCATTTAAAACGAAATATGAAGATATCATAACTATCATAAATAAATATGTAGGTTTAATTTATACAAACAAAAAATACGCTGCACCTCAGCATGCAGCTGCCCCTTTGAATGGCCGTAGCATACCCATTTTAGATGGATTTGATATATAGGGTATTAAACAATTCGAAACCGAACCGAACCGAAATGTAATGACAGCATAAATACTTACTTGGCGTTCTAAATGATGTTGCCAGTGGTATGTGGCATGTATGTAGTGTTGGTGGTGGTAGTGGCGGTGGTGCTTGGTTGTAGATTGGTGTAGCTTGGTGGTTTACAATTGGGGTCGCTCTCAATCTCAAGTGTTGCAGTCGGCGCGGCGCGTTTTTGTGGCTGCTTCTGCTCATTTCATTTAACACTTTATGTGACAGTTAAGTGCAGGCAAATGTCAAATTTTCAAATGTTTCTAATACATGCCACGGTGGGGTACTGGGAAGGGAATGGGGAAGGGGTTAAGGAAAGGGGAGAACGGGTGGGGTGATCTATTGGCTATAGTCAAGTGCATTGGACCGAGTGTGGGAAGATTTTTGTGGTGTGAAAATTGTTGTCTTGACTTTCGATTGCAGTTGCAAGTTGAAGTTGCAGCTTAAGTTCAACGCACTGTTATCGAAATGTCCTGGAAAATTCAATTCGACGCGTGCCTTTTTCTAAATACAACAAGAACAATACCGGAATCATCATTATCATCATCTGTTTTCATAACTGTCAATTGTTGACTTTACATCGATCTCTGGAATAACAAAAGGTTGACAGGGACAACGGCATTTGAATGGCATCCTTATTATCCTTTTTTGCCTGTCTCCGTTTTCATTCACAAAACAGGCAGAAGGCAATAAAGAGCGAGAGAGCTATACACTTAGACCAAATGTAGATAGCCAAGTTAGTTAGCTAGAGCGAGAGCGCACTAGGCACGTGCTTAATGCAGTGTTTGACTTGAGGTACGAATTGATTTGCGGTTCTCTCTTCAGCTCTCTCTCTCTCTTTCTGATATTACCTGCATCGTTTGACCGTGGGGAGAATGTGGAAGCAGAAAGTACGGAACAAACTGCCCTCATATATGTATTTATGTACATTTGTAAGCAGTTTACCGTTTTTGATGCACTCTAAAAATATTCGATTGGTAATTTAATATTTTTAGGACGTTGTTTGCTTTACGCAAAAATCGTTTACACTGACAGCAAGGCTCTTTAAATTAGAGATGGGCGCGTGACAGGAAATTATATGAAATAAGTACAATTTATTTTATTTGAATTAAAATCTGTAAAAAAAAATTGTATTTCAAATTTTGTTAAATTCACTCTAAATTTGTTGGCAATTTCATTTATATATCGCAACATTATTACATATATTTTAGTGATTTAAATTAATCATATATTAGAACCCAAAAATATATTTTCTTTCTTTACTCGAAAATACCTACGGTTTATTTTCTTAATGTTTAGTTAAGATTTCAATTAACTAACTGAAAGTTATATATATTTATTTTCGATACATTATTTATTTTCTTTACGTGCTACCTAACATATTTTCAGTGTCATGTTAGGATTTTTACAGCACATGTCCTGTATCGCAAATATTTTGTGTCACATTCTCCCATCTCTAGTTTAAATTAAGCAAGTTGAAACAGATACAGATACATTTACTTAGAAAGTGAATCGCAGCTGCGCAAATAAATACTTGAGGTTAGTTTGCCCAGATTGATGTAACTTTAGCCGCTAAAAGGTTGTGCCAATTGAATTGAAAGGGCTAAGAACCATAAAGCCAATTTTGAAAGCTGGCCAGGACGCTTCGGCAGGATACTATGGCAAACAAAGTCACGGTTTGCGCTGATAAAAATATGAAATGAAATTCTCAGATTTTATTGAAACAATATTTAAAGTATAAAAAAATAATAATAATAATAATAAATCCCATTTCGCTTGCGGCGCGCGCACAATGAAAACACAAAAACAATAACAGCAAAAAAACAACAACAAAGAAGGAGAAAAAAAATGAGAGAAGGATAAGGAAGGATGGACAAAGTTTACCTTGATGCGGCAGCCGAGCACAAAGTGAACAAACAAATAAGCAAATGAACGCGCGCCGAAAAAGCACAATAATAAAAAAAAATGAAAAAACAAAGAAAAAAAGAGAAACGAGAAACGAGATTGCGGCACGCGACCTACCACAGGATGCAGGATTCATTCAACATTGAATGTGTGGCATGCTGAATGTTGCACGTTGAACGTTGAGCAATCGAGCAGCAAAATCAAAGCGATGCCAACGAAATAAAAACAAGTTTCAGACTAGCTGCTGCTCTTCTTCTTGCTCTTGTTGTTGTTGTCGCTGTTGTTGTTGCTCCTGTTGTTGTTGTTGCTGTTGCAATTGTTGTTATTGTTGTTGCTGGTGGTGGTTTGTGGCAGTGGCAGTCACATGTGCGACGCACCTTTTGCACAATTGCTCATCGAGTTTTCTGCTTTATTTTTATAGACCCTGTAGTTCACAAATAGAAAGGGTCTATTTAGTTTATCAAATAATAAAAGAGCGTCACAGGCTAATGGAGAACGCATCTCAGACCTATATATACATACATATATTCTTAATCGTGTCACATAATAAGAATTTTAGTTTGAAAAATAACTGGGCTCGAATTCCACATTGTTACGGACAATTTTGTAATATACTAATCTTGTAAAAATCCTGATATAACACTGAAAATGCTTTTTTAGCGTGATGTAATAAGTTTGAAACTCCGGTATAAAATCATTAACAAATGATGTCAAAACTTTGGTGATTTTGAATTTTTCTAAGGCGAGTACGAAATACTTGATCCAAGTACGGGTTTTCATTTTGTTGTCATTAAATATCTTGATCATCGGGAATCTTATAAGATTTTTGTACTGTACTCAAACTTCAAATCAAATTTGAGCTGTTTATATTTTTGATTTAATAATAATATCCTCAATACTTTAAAATAAAAAAGTTTAATTTTAGATAATTTTTTTATCTTCTGGGTTGTTCCTATTTGCCTCGTAAATTTAAAATTGCATATTGATCAAATGCTTATAAGATTTTAGTAAATAAGAACAGAGTCTCCTGCAGTTGTTTACACTCGACTGTATCTTTTCCTGCTAGTTTTTCACCTTAATCTGGGATCGGGCATTTGCTGATATCATCGCATGGGGTTGCAGCCCTCATTTGTGCGAAAAGCGCCTGCAGCAACCGCCGGCTGCTGTTGTTGTTGCTGCTGCTGCTGCTGATGCTGCCTCTGTTTGTTGTAAGTAATCACCGTCATCATCATCATCAACAGCAGCAGCGGCAGCAGCAGCAGCAAACGGGGCATCAACGGGGCGGTATCAAGGACAACTGGCGACAACATGTGCGTCATCGCAGCCGCCACGTTTACTCATTATGCTCATTCTATTCGACTTGTTGTTGTTGTGCTGCTTCTTCTTCTGGTTGCTGATGTTGTTGTTGCGATTTTGTGATTTTTTGGGCGAAATTATTGCGAAATTGCTATCCACGTGGCAAGGTTGCCGTGCATTTATTGGGGGTAGCTTTTACTGTTACACCTTCGAGGCTGAAAGGACACACACACACACACGTAATCACAATGGCATTGCTAATGGTTGTGCGTGTGTGCATGTGTGTGTAAGTGTGTGTGTGTGTGGATGATAGCGTTGGCAAGCAGCCACAACAAAAACAATACAAAGCCAATGCTGCATGCACCTTTATCGACTTTTGCTCTGTACACGCGTGTATCTGTGTCTGTGCGTATCTGTGTGTGTGTGTGCAGAGATTTAATGATTATCGCTGGAACAGCCACTGTAATGCCCAGCCGCCTTCCAACTTCCAGTCGTCCTCCACTTCAGCCCTGCAATTATAATAAAAGTGAATATATATAAAAATGTATTCGAAAGCATCGAAGCAACGTTTTTCTTAATCAGCTGTAGGTACTATGTAGATACAAATGTATCTATATCTGATGCCTTTATAGGTAGACTGTTCATATTTGTAAATTAGGTCTAATTTTTAGCTTTGAAGATTAAAATATACATTTTATTTGAATTTTACATTGTTATTTTAAAGATACATTTTTCAGTTCTGTGTTTTAAAATAATCTCTAGTGTTGCCTGCGTTTGGTTGTGTTCATAGGTGAAAGCAGATTTATCTAGACATTTTTTCTATATTTGAAAAAGTACGGAGACCAACATAAAATTGAACATTTGTTATAGTTGTAATCATAATCTAATAATTACAATCGCATTACGTATGCATTAGTTAATATTTATTAGAGATGCCCTGTGTCCCATGCGGGTTTGAGTAAAAGCAGATAAGTGAGAGCTAGAGAAATTTATTTAAACATGTTTAAATACAAATATTATTACTAAAAAATATTTTTCTCAACTAAAGTGTTCTATACATGCAATATATAATTTTAAAAAACTTATAATAACAGTCTTCTATACGTTCAATAATTAATTCCAAATAATGTAATACATAAACTCTTGAAAAAACATTGCTGCATTAAAAAATATGGTTTAAACTATCTTCAAAATATTTTAAGCATAAATAAGGTATGCAAATCTACTTAATTCCAGTGTGAATTATGTTCAATAATTAAAATAAAATAAAAATAACGTGGCAAACAATGCTGAAATCCTTTTCGTGGTGAGCCTGTCTGCAGCCAGATATGAAAGGTAAACATAAATAGCACAGTGAAACATCATTTTGTTGTTGCTGCCACTGCTGCTGCTGTCGAGTGTGGCACGAGCCACAATTCAAAAGGTAGCAAATCTGCAGCTGAATCGGAAGCCAGGCTAAGAGCCGGAAGCTGCCTGAAAGTATGCAATGACTTTTCACTCGACTGCATGACCAATTGGCATAGTGAAGTTGAATTGAGACTGAGGTTGAGTAGTTTGCCTATATACGAAATTAGATTGGCAAAATGCGCCCCTCGTCGCGTCCCGCATTCATGCAGCTTGCCCGTCAGTACGTCTGCCCGTATGTCAGCATTCTGTAGTACACTAATCTGTCACGCTCGGTGCTGCGGCTCGTGGCTCACCTCGCTGAATCGCAAGCTGTATCCGATGCCGAGGGTTTACCTGCGCGTGCACGAAATGTACACCTAACCCCCCTCCCAGTCCATAGTGGCAGGAACGGGTCGAGCAACCCTCTTCATTTAAGGTTTAGCATAATGAAAAGTGCTGATGATGCCACCGCCGCCGCATCTGGAATCGCATAAAATGCAATTTAGGGTTGCAAAGCGACACACGGGGGTTTTAAGCGCGACACCTTTTGGCCAAAAAAAGCAGGGGCCGGAACGGGGATTGAGCGACGGAAAAGAACAGGAACAATCGTCGTACCAGCATTAATCCTTCTGTTACTCTCGGTTTTTCGCAATTGTTCAATTGTTCGATTGCCCCGTGCAGCCCTCTATAAAGTGAGGGAGACAGATAAACAGTGAGAGAGAGAGAGAAAGAGATTGGAGGGTTGTTCAGAAGGTCATTGAGGTATACAAAAAAGGGGAATATTAGTCTACATTTGTTGCCGGCACGCTGCACGATTTTGATTGATACCGATGGCCGGGTGTGTTATGCCTTATGAATTATGAGTTTAACATGCTCTAAGGTGTAACAAAGCCCATAAGCTGCCCACAAGAAGTCAAGTGGCAAACGCAACACAGACCCTGAAAATCTCCGAACAAATCCCGTTCAGCGAAAACAAGAGTTCTGTATGATCATCAGCTTCAACTGAAAACCATTCAGTTGCTCAAATGTGGATACTGACAGCTACCAAGTTGTGGATTCATCTATGTTGTTTTTTTAAGTCGCTACCCAAATAGTCTAAGAGTGCTATTACTTTGTGCCAATGTATGTGACACTATATATTTTATTTATTTATTTATACCCGACTAAAAGCAGTCGTCCAAAAAATTAAGTATTAAAAAAATTAAAATAAAAGTTATATTAAAAATTAACAATTAAGTCTGTTAAAATTAAAAAAAAAATTTTAGCTTAAAAATACGTTACAACTTTAAAATAATGTTAAAATGTTGAAAAAATTGTAAAATAATGAAAAAAAATGTCTAAAAATTTTTACGTTATTTTAAATAACGTAGTATCAAATATTTAACTTGAATTTTAAAATTCAATATTATTTTCATAATTTACTTAGAGTGGCAATTCGTTGGTTTTTTTTAGAGTGTAAAACTAATTTTGGTGATATTTTAATCAAGTCACAAAGCAACCTTTGATAGCCCCAAAATTATTAATGCTGATAATACTGAAAAGTAATTGAAGAGAGAATTAGATTTTCATATTGTGTAATATAAAATATATGTATGTTTCAATTTTGATAAGCTCAAATCGTACATATAAAATATGGTTAATTGGTTCCGTCTTTAGTTCGTTATTGAAATTAAAGAAATGCGGTTCACATTTGTCGTCGCATTAAGTCTTCCTCTTTTGGTCCTTGTGGGTGCTGCTCCAACCAGGAACAGGAGTCTTAAGGATGACTTGAAAGAGATTACTGAACAGACTGACTTGTTAATAAAACAGGATACTGCTAATGAGATGTTGTCAATAGCCAAATCGATTGTGGACAACAAGTTGGCTAATCATGCGGAAATTGAAAATTGGCAACATTTAATCGATCGTTGGGGATCTCAAAATGAAAGTTGGTTACAGAATGACACCCAGTGCCTTGAATTTCGAAATCAATTAAGGGATCTCGATCCACAACTTTCGCCAGATGAAACTAAACGTCGATTTGACCAATATACAAACGGTGCCTACTCGGACTTAAAAACTAAACATACGGAAATTACTGCTAATCGATTAACAGAATTCGAGACTAGGGCTACCGAAATGATACGTGTGGCCAAGAAAGCTGGATATACTGACTCTTCCCTCGATGAAAAATTCGGAAAATTTGTTCAATCAAAAGGGCTTGACCGGTTTCGCACCTTTTATAGTATCTTGTATTATCTGAGGCTTAGCGATTCGTTTTAATATTTCTATTCTTGTATTTGTATTCGATTGTATCCCAAGAATAAAAAGTACTTTGAAAAATATTTCTAATGAAATTTTAATTGAATCAAACGCAAGTGTATATTTAAATGTGGGCCATAAAAGTGTGTTTCTATATCTAACTACTACGGCTCACTGGTGATATTTTGGGGAGTTCACCACCATAGCTTACCCGTCAAATTACCTCATTGGTGAACTTAACTTGTGGATGTCTGGGGTATACAACAAATAAAATAGATTCCACATTTGTTGTATGAATGTAAAATCATGAGACTACATGAAGTACATACTATATTCCTCATTAATCAATTAATTGAAAGAAATCGAGATACTTTTATTTATATTATTTTGATTCTAACTTTCATTTTTTAAACCATATTTACAGAGTCTCTTACACAGTTGAGTTTGCCTGACATATAGAGTATCTCCCTGTCGAGTACGCTCGTCTGTTATATTCTTACTCGATTTGGCACACGTTTTTGTTGCACCTTTTTGCTGCTATTTCCCCCTGTGGGCGTGGGAGCTGTCAGTTTTGGCCGGATTGGGCTGCTAGCAGATTGGTTTTGTCTGCGCTGCTTGCGATTTTATATTATTTTCTTTTCCATTTTTCACACAGGACTTTTTTCGCAGCAGCTCAATGTCCGCATTCGTGTCTGTGGTTTTGCTTAACATTTATGGCGTAGTTTCGGTTGGGTTTACTTTTTTCCTCAACCAGGAAATGGCTCATTGCACTTTGGCTACACCAAATGGCATTTAAAGCGCATTTCCGTTGGCTTTTTTTAGTCAACATTTTGAGGCAGGGATCAGTCACATAACTCAATTGCAATTTAAAAGATTTTTGCGATTTCCATACGAGAACTACTCCATTAAAAGGGGTTGTCTAAGGTACAACCCTCGATACGCTAATGATATGAGCTCGGTTGCAACATGGCACGAGAACAACATCATGATGATGCACAAAAAAAGTAAAGAAACAAAAAAATGTTAAACCTGTTTAATGGTGGTGGCTAAAGCTGAAAGAAAAAACTGCGACAAAAGAAAATTTAAATTAGATTAATTGATTGAAATGCGCGGCAGGATCTCGAGCTGGCTGACAGGCATCCCTGATGCCGATGCTGATGCTCATGCGAATGAGGAGGATGATGAGGAGGCGATTGCTGTCATCGCAGTTGTTGCATGCGGGCCACGTTCCCAAAATTCTATTGGCTTCTCTTTTGTGTTCTTTCATTCATAATGTTCTTAGCCGTCTCGTTATAGCCCAAGGTGTAAATAATGCGGCTTCTGTTTAATGAAGCGCAAGTTTGCTCGGCATGAGACGGCAGCTGTGGTTGCTACAGGTTGATGTGGAAAAAAGCTAAATAAATGTGTATAGATTGTAATATCAGAAAGTACTTAAAGTTCTTCTTGATTGTGCAACTTTATTTATTTTAGTTATTATTTAAATTAAATTGAAATTTATTGCCAGAGTCAATGTCTTCAGTATATTATCTAAATTTTACAGCAATATAACTTTTAAGTATTTTATTCGATTTGAACATTTTAAATAATATTATAATTTATTGTCAGACTCGACGTTCTTATCTTAAGACCCAAAGTATCTTAAATGGATATTTCAATTAATTATCTTTGTAAATCGTAAATTATCTTATGTTGATATAATTAAAATTGTGATAGAGGAATGATATTGTCCACACTTGCCAGCCATTCATAATTGTCAAAGTCGAAATGTATATTTTGCCGATGTCTTGTTAATATATTTTTGAATATAATTCTATAGGAACGAAATAATCCACATTTGCCAGCTGATCGTAATTGAATTGTTGAATAAATTCACCAAAAATTGATTTATTGCTTCTTTCGGTTTTCCATTTCTGTTCGGAACTAATAAAGCGCTCAACATCAGAAGAGTTGACTCTGCCGCATGTTGCCTTTTCCAGACGTTTTTCTGCCGCTGCAGCAGTTCATAAAATGTCGCGCTAAAATTAATAAATAAAATACAAATGAAAATGAAAATGAAAATAAAAATAAAACAGAACAACTTGAAATGGTTTTTTAAACGAAACGCGCGTGTGCGTGCCTCAAGCGCAGCTCAGAGCGTAGCATTTTTCGCGTATCTGTCGGATACATTTTCGTTGTGCTGCGGCTCAACTGACACATGTGAAGCGCGGCAGAGATACATATGAGTATATACTTGTATCTGTATGCGTTTTCATTTTTTTTTGTTGTGTTTATTTGCAAAAGTTATTAATTTTAATTGACTGTTGTGTAATGTTGTCGCTCTCAGTGCACATTCCGACACTTGGACACAACAGCAACCACTTCACACTGCACTCAGCGCAGAGTGAGACTCAGAGTCAGAGTCAGAATCGAAGTTGAGTCCGGAGCTAAAGGCAAAGAAGTCAATGTCCTGGAGCGGCGTAGCTTTAATTGGACACACCATTTGACACTCGGCGTAATGTCGGGGACATGTCGTCATTTAGCTAAAAATAGATGGAAAATGCGTATAACTTGTTATAAATGTTGTAATTAGGCGCGCCGGTCGTTAATGATTGACAGAGGGGATATCTATAGATAGGGCGAGGAGGAGTGAGATGTTTGTTCAGCGTTGGAGGTTACTTCTATTAACTGGAGCTCTTTCAAATGCTAATTGAGGTATGCGCCAGCCACTTGTCACATTTGCCATAATTTTAATTGTTTAAGTTATAATAGGCGCCACTTGACAATCATCATGCAACAGGCATCAGGCAGTCTTGCAACATCTTCATCAACTGGTTTCGGTTTGCATTGCAATTTAATGCATTTGTTGGCGCCAAAAAATGACAGCTTTTTCAAAACTGAACACACAAATGATATTATCAACAGATCTTTTGATGAAGACAAATGATATGCACAACATGTCTAATTAATTGCTAAATACCAAAGCTACACTGCGGACTTTGCACCCCCAACGGGAAGTGCATTTTTCACTGGGTCAAATGTGTGTGAAACTCACTTTGAGTGATTGCAATTTGCAAACACTGACAACAAGATACGATGATTCACCCGATGTTGCGAACAGCTTCAGATATTGTAGTGTACGCAACTAACGATCGTCAGTTTCTAGAAGCTTTCTTATGATTGTATCTCAAATGCATAAGAAACTCATACATAAGCAAGACTTAGGTAGACGATGAGTAATATTGTTGACTATACAGATATATATGTGAACATGTTTGAAGCCAACGATCGACATCTTGAAAAAGCTTTCACATACACACAGCGTATGCGTAAGACGATCAAAAGCTCACTAATGCATAGACACATGAACTTATCCCACTAAAGATTGTCTTATTTAAAATATTTTCAAGCACATTTTGTGATTTATTGTTAACATTTATTTATATTAGATTTCTTTGTCTAACTAAATGTATTTTCAAAACTATAATCGAGACAACAATTTAAAGAAAAGTAAGAATTTTGAATAAATCAAAATCTAGCAAATTTCTTAAACGTTTACTATGCTAATAATGAGTACATTGAAATTTGTAACAAATTAATAAAGTTTTATATTTTTTGACACATTAATTAAAAGGCATGACCAAACTCAATCGTGTTCCCCTATCCTAGGAATCGAACTGTATCATTTTTTTTTTTTTGATTTACAATGATGGTTTCATATAAAATTTTTTTTTAAGTTTCATTTTCCTGTTTAAGGTAATTGAACATTTTTGTTTGATCTCTAACTTCCAAGGTATTGTTTTTTTTTGATTAACTTGCTTCAAGCTACAAGTTTTATGAACAAGCCAAGCTTATAAAATAAGGTTTTGGGGCTCTTTGAGGTCAATATGTCGAAAAAATAGAATTTTTTTAAATATTCTCCTAGCAAACAACATTAGTACAAGCTAACCAAGTCATACGAAATATTTTAGTGACTTTGAGCTAATGATTACTCGCTTTTTAGGGGTTTCACATAATTTAAATTATCATTTGAGCTTTGGGAAGCTTACCAATATTTATGCAGACAAATTTAAGCTGTAAACCATAGCCTATATTTAAAAAGCTTTCACATCAACACAACTCATGTGTAAGACAAGATCGTGTTTTTAAATGCGAGTATCTCACATAAGTAGAAAATTTTTATTATTTGACACGCTTTTAAAGGTATTTTAAAGCAGTTGTAACTGCGAGTTTGTCTGCAATTGCCGTGGCATATTTTCATTCATAACTCTGGGCTGAATTCCAAATGCCCTTGCATTGTCAGTGATAGCGCCGGTAACGCCTTTTGGACAACTCTCGACACCGCACGGCACGGAACAGCACGGCGGGCGGTCACATAAACAAAATGTGTGAAATTTTTACCTAAAATAAAAATGTTGAAAATGTACGGAACCAGAAGGATATAGAATGTAAGGATATGAGGCAGACTATATAGCTAAGGGACGCACTGCGCTATGTCTGCATTTGATTTCCGTTTGCCTTAGCCAGGCAGTGAGAGAGGGAGAAAGAGAGTGGTAGATAGAGAGAGAGAGAGGGAGTGATTCCGTTACCGAATCACACCTCAAAACACACACAGAGCAAGCGAAGGCAAGCAAACAGCAATCGCATCCGTATCGGAGCCTGGGTAGATTTTTCACATGCCGTGGCAAACATTTGGCAAACACATGTGCACCAAAATGTGGCAGCCACTCTCGAGGCATTGTCTGATAGTCAGTCAGGAGTGCAAAGGTTGAGGTATTTGCTTTTTCTGTATCTAGTAGATACAACTGTGTGTACCTACGCCTTTTGGTCACTGACTGCCTTCTGCCTTCTGCCTGCCTTGTAGATCGTTTTCTCTCTCCCCCCATCCTGTCCTTTGTGTAAACAAATCAAATGGTCGTGTTTGTTGTTTTGCCTCGCGCCAACAAACGCAGCAACTCAAAATTGGCCAGCAAATGTCTTTGTCAAGTCAACAGCGCCAAGCAAATTGCCAGCTTAAACAGCCAAAACGGAGACTCGACGTCGAATTGAGAGCTGAAAAAAGAAAAAAGAAAAAGTGGCAAAACTTTTGCAAATCAGCTGAAATTATGAACTTCCGGCTGCAGTCAGCGGAAGTTCATTTTAACCCACAATAAAAGTTTGCATTCTTCAGCTGCGGGAGTGTGTGTGTCAGTGTATACATGTGTGTGTGTGTGTGTGTACTTGCATACATATTTTCATGTTCATGTGCAAAAGTTTTACGCTTATATAGGAGCATAAAATTTGCATTATTCACTTAAAACAAACAGCAGAAACGCACAAAGCACACACAGAGATATAGAAAGGGAGAGAGAAAAGCGAGATCCTTTTGCCTTTTCCTGTGGAAAACACTTTTTGCCGTTATGCACAAACAAACAAACAAACAAATATTAAATGCAAATATAAATGCGCAAGAAAATTGCAAACATCGAGCCAATAGCATCAACTGAATGTGAGCTCACAGCCAAACAAATAACGAAATATTTTGAGAAGCTATCGAATAAATGCAGGATATAGCCAGGAACCGGAAAAAGAAAAAGGAGTAGGTAGAAGAATCAGTTCCTGTTGAAAGGCAACGTGAGGCATAGAACAGTACGATATAAAGGTTGGCTTTGTTCTTGGATGCCACGTGCTGGTGAAGGAGCTGCGAATCAAGCTAGGCGACTTTTGAATGTCCTACTTTGTTAACAAACTCGTGGATAAGTTCTGCCTAAAGCTCCATTTCCATTTTATTTGAGAAAACGAAATATGAGATGTATTTTTAATTCACTCACTACACTACGTGTAATTTCGATAACGTTTTCAAATGGTTTAATAATGGGATAATTTTTGACTTATTATCATAATTTTTTGACAAAAATCTGATAAAATTTGATACCGAACTAATTTAAAATATAAATTATTTTAGGCATAAGACAGTTTTCGATTTTCTTAATTATTTTGGAACTAATATTAAAATATTTTTTATTAATGAAAATTGGAACATCTATTTAGTGGTTTAGACTACAACCTTTTTCTAAAATAAAATTAAATATGAATGATAATTACTGATATGATATTGTAATGATCATTAGGAGTAAATTTTCACAATGCTTTACTTTAATGGTTATTATTTATCAAATTTTTAAAAAGAAATTTTCTCTATTGTACATTCTTATAACTTGTCAAACAAGACAAAAATTAAGCAAATCGTATTATTGACGATCGTTTAAAAAAATTGGTATGGGACTGGCTTAGCCTTTATAAAATATGAATTAAAATATAATTTATATAAAGATACCTGAAGCTGCATCATCGCACTTTTATTCTGTATGCTATTCTATATTTAAAAGTAACTAATGAACTCATAGAGTAAAGCATCTCACTTGAAGTCCACACTTTTGCATTCTCAATCAACAGATTGTACTGATCTGTAACATAAATATACTCAAAAGTGTAGGGCATCTCAGAGCTGCATCAATCTGATGACAACTCTCAGGCAAATTGCCTTTTAAAGTCCTTGAAGCTGTTGCCACCTCTGCAGTTAGCGGTCTCTCAATCTTCCTTCAAACAGACGCGTGCAGACAGTGCAATAAAATGCAACGTTTTTCTAGTTTTCGATTTGAAAGGCAAACTTTTGCTGTTAAACTAACAAATACCAAGACAAACACATACAAGTATAACAACTCCAAGACGCCAGCCAGTCAGGCAACCAAAACTTAAGATGAGATTCAGATTCAGATTCCGCTTTCATATCCCCCCTTTCGATTCCGATTCCGATTCCCATTCCGGTCACCTAACATGAAACGGCACGCATGCAAATTGCGCCCAAGGATTTCAGAACATTTGGAGAATTTATAGTTTTCTGTTATTTACCGACAGGAAGTGCAATTCACAAATCGTTAGCTCAACGCAAGACACAAATCGAATCCAAGACTTTTTCCCAAGCAACTTTCATTTACCTTACCAGCACAAAAAGCTGCAGCACTTTGTGCCTTTGTTTGTCTTGGCTCAACAACTGAACTGTGTGTGAGTGTGTGTGTGTTGAGTGTGTGTACATTTCTTGACTGTAGTGGGATGTTGAAGTTGCCCCACAGCAGAACTTATAATCAACAGCTTTGGCGGCTTAAAACTCAGCAATGAAAATGAAACCCCACAAAACTATTTCGAATATGTGTGTGGATAAGTATTTCAAAATAACATAAGTATCTGTGGCCATAGACCGGCAACCAGGCAGCCTTCGAGAAAGTTTCCTCATCGTCCTCATCGTCGTCGTTGTGCAATTCCCAAAATGCGGCCCGTGTGTGCATTTAAGCCACTTTTACTGAAACTTCACATTAATTTCAATTTGCTGCCAGTAAAAGTTTTTCATGCACGTCCGCAAATTGCTTTTGGGGACTCTCTGACTGTGTGTATCTGAGTGTGTGTGGGTGTATAAGAAGTTTAACACTTTGCGGCCAAGAGGTGTTCCATATAATTCCATATATGAGCTAGAGTTCTCGATCAAAGCAAAGTAAAGCGACAAACTAGTAGGTAAAGCAATAATCGAGAAATCCCGACTGCGAGAGACCGTGTATTTATTCTGTAAAATATAGCTACAAGCTTAAAAAACAAAATTAAAATTCAGATTGTAGAATGTCCAAAATATTCTGTCGATACCTCTTGGGACAATTAAAAAAAATGTATTTAATAAGTCAGTAATGCACAGTCAATAATCCACTATAACTAGCTTTTAAAATTAAGGAATAAATAATCACAACTAAAAAACGTCAATCTTCTAGTCGTCTTCCTCTGGTGATGAAATTGCTTTCGAGTTTATTATTCATCGTGATGAAATTTTGAGGAGACATCGGGCAAGGATCTTGTTTAAAATTTCTTATATAATTTTTACTGACAAACTTGAGTAACCTTTTTATTGCTTAAATACAGGGTCGGAGAACGAATGACAAATAAACAACACTCTTGACTGAAATTTGTTTTGTTTTGCTTTTTTGGCTTTTTTTGACCACCCAAAAAATGATTCGCGGAAAGCACAAGACAAACACACACCAAGAGGGAGACAGAAGAAACTGAAATGTGAAACGTGCTGAAATTTGCTGGCATTGCAATTGGGGCAACAAATGAAATCTGAATTCGGCAAAGCGAATCAAAAAGCCACCTTATAAAGAGAGACACAAACGCCCACATAACATGACGTACTGCAGATGGACCGACAGCTGCCTGCAATGAAATCATTGAGTTGCCTGACAAATTTGCATCTGGGATGCGAACCCTCATTAGTCTTAATAGTTAAACGAGCAACTTAACTCAAGTTCTGGCCAAGATGTGCCCATTAATGAGTGTCTTGAAACTTGGCCAGTTACATTTTATAAATTAGTGCACATATGAGACACACCTTTAAGCTTAAGATATTTGTCTTTGGGTCACTAACTGCCCCTTCTTCAATCCTTTCCTTTTTGAGATTCCCCATTTGGGCTGGGTTAAAGTGAAGCCTGGCACACGGCGCACACTTGTCGCCTGTCAGTGTTTCCTTGTTCTCGTCCCTTTTTGCTTTGTAATCCTTTTATTTGCTTGTTGTGCAACTTGTGAGCTTGTCTGCTTTATATCCTGCGGGACATGCAAACTTATTAGACAACTTTTGCCCCAGCTAAAAGTCGAGCCCAACTCTCTAGTGATAAAGACGCCTCTGAATGCCAAACAGCTAAACATTTTCTCCGACTCATTTACATATGGGATGCAGTCCGTTTGAGAATTGAGATAGAAAGGTTTCTTAGTCAGTTGTTGATATAACTAGGAGTTCTCGTATGCTACAAAGTGAGTGTTATTCCAGATATGACAAGTTCTTTGATACTCATGATGGAGTCTTATCGCTTAGCGGCTTAGAATGAATATGAGTAATAGTTTAACTGAGTCTTAAGATTCGTTCTTATCTGTGATCATGTATTTTTAGAATGTTTACAGACTGGGAAACCATCGATTGTTTTGTCGCCTTAACGAAACCTACCTGCCTTATCAGCAAATACACTGATAAAAAAAGGTTCTGAAATCAAGATTTTGGTCTCAGAACTAAGAATTTTGGTCTTAAAAATCCGTCAAGAACATAAAGCTCTTAAAGTTAGAAAACACATCTTGATTCTAAGAACATTTCAAATAAGAATAAGTTCTTGTTTTTAGACCAATCACCATATTAAATATGACATATATATATTTCTTAACAATTATAGATTTTGAATTCTTATATTAAGATCTGCGAATTTTTAGATTATTATTCTCAGTATTAGTAATTTGGCCTTAAAATGGTCCTATTTTAAGAACAAAATATTTAAGATAAATGTTCTTGGTTTTAAAAGTTGGTCTTTTTTTTTCTGTGTACATGATTTTTATATATCTTTATGATTACTTTAGTACTGTTGAGTTTTTGTAGCCTATCTGGATAAATGGATGTTTTATAGCCAGGAAATTAGTTCACCTCGATATATTATCCTTATCTGCATGACAATTTTAGTCTTGATATTATATATTAAGCAGTCTATTAAAAATGACAGACAACTTAATTTTAATAGATTTATAAAATATATTTATAATATTATTAATAGTATATTTCAACTATTTTCTAGAAATGGTATTTTATTTTTAAACAATACGTTCTCATTGTGTCCTTGTTGTGTCAACATTTGCAGACAACATTGTTGCCATAAATAAGTTTATATGTTGCCAAGTTCATTGCAATGGAATTATTAGTTTACACCTGACAAATGCAGAGGCGCCTAGTTTCACGGTTAACCTCGGCATGGTGAGAATGGAGCTTGTGTGTTAATATATATCGCTAAAATGGCAACCTCGACGACCACCCAGCGTGTTTGGCTTTTTGCAAAACAAACAGAACGTCAGTCAAAATGGCAAATCGGGCAAAACTGTGCCGCAGGCAAAATGCTTGGACCAAAAAAAAAAAATTGCAGCATTTGCAATTTCAATGTTTCAATCTTGGCTGGCATAAATAGCCGTGTGTGTTTATGTTGGCAGCACTTGAAAACGAGGCAGTAGAATACGTAGAAACATACAGAAGAGACCACCCAGAGTCTGACTATCTGACTGTCCGACTGTCTGACTGTCGGCCCTAAAAGTTCAAATTAATTACAATTAAAAGTTTGTGCGGCCCACAACAACACCTTGGCCAATAAAATTGAAATTTATGGGTCACACATGAGCTGAGCGGCCTAAGATGCTTGCAAGTTGGCTTATTAATTGCTAAACTGAGTTAAGACTCGGCTGCCTGTGGTCGGTAAGGAGACCAGAGGAAAATTTGTCTTACTCGAGAGTGGACCGCAAGTCAAGATACAGACACACCTCCATGTGCCTTCATAAACCGGCTGATTCATTTAACTACTTAAGCTATTACCCCGCATCTAAAAAGGGTTTGCTAGTCTGCTGATACATTCACAGTTTTTCCATACAATATGTAACCGTTTTCCTGTACTTCACCTAAGTGTTGCCTCGCTGATAAGCCAAGAGCTGTGGACAAAGGGGCGGGTTCAGTGTGGCACATGTGCCGACTCCCTGATGGAAACCACATAATAATTCTTGAGAACAATGTAAGCGTCAATTGTGCATGGCCAAATGTGTGTAAGAGTGTGTGTGTTGGGTTGGGTGTACTTATGTGTATCTGCATGTGGGTTGCTTCTCCACGGAGACGTTGCCCACATTTCTGCAGATGTATATAGTACGTCAAGGGACAAAGGAGAGGACGACGACGACGACGGCACATGCCACACGTCAAGTCGAGAAATTTAAATTAAAAACCTTTTTGCTTGAAATATTTTTGTTGCCATTGTATGCCAGTATTATATTTACTTATTGTTATTGTTATTCTTGCAACACACTGCAAGAGCTGCCTCCGTGTAGAAACTATTATTGAAGAAAAAAGTCAAGTTTGCAGTTTAAACAATGATTAAAATGAGAATCTTTGAGATTTTTAATTACAAATAGTTTCAACGTGTTTAAAAATAATTTAAAAATATTCGAAAAAATTGTTTTAAGAATTTTAAGAGATATTTAGCGATCTAATCAGATTTTTAAATATACTTCAAGATACTTTTGAAATAACATTTAATTCATACAAATTGGTTTAATTTTTACTGAATTAATATTTAAGAAAATAAAGAGAGCTATGCAAAAAAAAATATATATATTATTATATGATAAAAATTATGAAGAGATCCATAGTGAACAAACTAGATGGATGGATCATAATTTTGTGACTACATTGACTTAAAGCTACATTTTGAAAGAAGTTTTACTTAAGAAAATAACTGGAATCTTTTGTTTATGCGATAGGAAATTTTCCTTTTCCGATAAAAACAAAAGGTTAAAAAGAATTGTGATAAAATAAGTGGAAGAAAAAGTGTTTTGTATAAAGAATATATATATGTAGTCACAGCTAAAGTAAAAATATTAGTTTCTGGTTGGGTTTATCAGCTTTCAGGTTTATCTCCAAGTTTCATACAATGAATAAATCTACTTGAGCTCGAATGTTTAGCTTGAATGCCTATAAAAGTAAATCAGCCTTATGTTTTTCTTTCTTTGTATAAATTCTTTAGCTTGGTTTTTGTTTTCTTTGTTTTTTTTTCACATATGCTTCGCTTGTGGCGCCAATTAATTTGTGTGCTTAATTCAGCTAATTATTCCAGACAATAAAATTCTCAATAGATGCGTAGATTGTGTTGCATGTGGCATGAGTGGCTTTGCTAAACTGGCCTGGATGGGGTCACGTCGTCGACACCTAAACGAGAGCGAGACAAGAGCTGGGGCACGTGTTGGAGACGGGTACGAAGACGAGGACGAGGACACGTTCAGGGACACTTTTAATTCAATTCGCAAAGGTTCCTTGGCTGTCTCTATTTTTTATTTAGCTTAACAAAGCAAATAAAAATAGAAATGGAAATAAAAAAAAAGCAAAGGCGACATTTAAATTCAAATTGTTGAAGACGCTGACAAAGATGCCGGCGCCACACGTCGGATTAATTTTATGTGCGCCAAGCAGGACTATCCCTGGCTCCGTCTCTGTTGTTGTCTTCAACTCCCACTCCCACTCCCACATCCACTGACTTCCCTCGGCGTCGTTCAATTAGAGTCAACTGGATGGTGGAGGGGTGTGGAGAGGATGGCCCATTGCCATTGGCTGTGCGAGCAGCCATGCAATTGTTAAAATCGAATTAAGCCACGGTGTCGCATACTTTTGATCTCCTTGACGCCGCCAACGTCGCACAGCCAATGAAATGTTGCAAATGCCCCCAAAAATCCCCAAACCACCGACTGTGTCTCAGTTCAAATTTTCTGTAGTCTGCCAATGTCCTTACGTTGTCCTTGGCAGTCACTGCCAATGCCCGATTTGCCACTCACTGAGGTATCTCGACCCAAAACAAGCTCCCATTTCCATCTTGAGTTGAGCTGCTCCGTTGCCCTTCATTGCGATTGCGATTTCGGTTTCAATTTCAGTTTGTGTCTCTGGCGCAAATGAAATTAAATGAAGATTAGTCGTGTGCTCGCTTCCAGATTATTCCAAGAAATAAAAATCCTCACGATACGAGTACTCATTCAACCACTCGACTCTCCTATCTGAGTACTCATTATTTTTTCGTTTTGTCTCTTTGGCGGCGGCTTTCATTTGCCTTTTTATTGCGCTTGAGGTGATTTGGCCAAGTTCGCCGCTCCCATTACAGCCAGAAGCGGAGGGCGTGGATACAAGTTTGACATTAGTGTTTGGCGCTCAAATCTTTGCAAATCACAAGCTACATTTGCCACACAAATGATGGCCAGCTTTGCTTTACCAACGAGTTCTCAAAAGATACAACATTTACTTAAGTGTGCTGTTTCTTATTAAGAAACCTGTTCTGATTGTGAGTCAAGTATTTAGGTTTTATTTTATTTTATTTAAAGTTAACTAAATAATATTACAATTTTAGTCGAAGGCCCCAGTAGCTAGTGCTCGTTAAATATTCATTAACTTTAGTATTGTATTCTAAATTTTATATTATAAAATAAAAAAACTAAAATAAAAAGTAACCAAAAAATGCATAATTTATAGCTTACAGTTGCTTTATGCTTTACACATTTCGCAGAACAGATCTAATATTCGGAATATCATTAAAACCAAATAGAAAACATAGCAAATTATTATATAAAATATTGAATATTTATTTAAAGTTTTAATTATTTTTATTGGTGGTCAAGTCAAAATTTCTCCTAATTTTAAGAGTGACCTTTCGGTAAATCATTTATGTTTTAAGGGTCATTGAGTTGCAGTGGAGACCGTGAGGAGACATATTGAGTGAAACTCAGGACACTGAGTGCTTTCCAAACCTCACTTCAAGTAAGGGCTCTAAGATTATAGAAGACATCGTGGTTTAATCTATATCTGTCATGCTTTGGATACTTTTTTCAATCCAATCAATGTGGGATTGAACTCTGATGAAGACGAGTGAATTTCTTCTATTCATCATAATCTGTAGTAATCCAACGAGAAAGTAGCTTTTTTGTTTTCCTACCACCACATTCACACCCATCAGTGGAGATCCTCTAAGTAGGGGCGTTGTCTGATTACTGTTGCCACAGAGGGGATGCAGGGTTACTGATAATGCCTCACGAATGTAGTTGTAGCCGTAGAGAGTCTCTCGAATGCGCATAGGTTTTTGAATCTGTGTTGTGCCTTTCAACTTGTGGGGAATGCTGGAATTGACGGCAAAGCCTCCATAGTGAAATATTTGGCCAGAATAAGAGATGGATTTGTCGGCTCGCAGGCAAATGGGACGAATGTGACTGCTGAAGTTGACGCTTTGGACGAGTTTCAATAGAGCAATATTACTGGCAAACGATGGATTGTTGTAATTGGGATGAATAATGATCTCCTCGATCGCAATTAGCTGCGGCTTTGGATTGCAACGTTGCTGAGAGTCACAGTCGCGTTCCGTACAGGGATTTCTTGGATTCCAATCACCCAACAAAACCCGTTGAACCTGTGCTTCTATAAGTTCCTCCTCAACGAAACATTCTGCCGGAGCCAATAAATGCTGTCTAGAGATCAACACGGCCAGACACTTGTAGTCAATGCCACGATTAGCTATAAATGAGAGTATAATCTATATATTAAATATTATGAAATTGCGGTGAGTCATTCCTCATAGACACTATACTTACTCTCATAACCCACTCGGCCTATCCAGGGAAACTCGCTCAAGTCGGCGACATGTGTTGGATTCTCATAGTTCACATCATTCAAATAACCGCAGTTGGGTTCATCTGCAAATGATCGTTTTGTTTAGTAACTGATAAGATTTCTTAAATTATTAGCTTACCTTCTGCCCATACAGTCTGTCCCAAATGACAGGCAACAAGCAGCAGCAACAACTTTATTGTTGCACAGATTTTCATGCTCTTTTCTTGATCATCCACGCAAAGCAACTGAATGAGATCATTTCAAATTTGATTTATACTTATTTATTTTAATTACTACATGAATGTATATAGTAGAAATTGTTTGTGTATTATCAAAATCAACTCTCTTATCAGGCAACAATTTTTTGTGAATCTTTGGTAATGTTTGGTGGTTGTTCAGACTTAATAAATCTGTGAAAAGATTGTACTTTGGTTGAGTAGCCAGAAAAAATTGTATTAGAATTCTTTCTACTCTTGTAGTCTTCATGTTTTAATATTTTGATAAGAATTTCATTAATGCTGAGATGAAATTATGTTCTACACTTTCCGCTTTTGGTAGCTGAAGTTTAAGCTAAAGTACCTATCATTTAATTAACCCTCTTCACGCCTTGGCCAACTCCTTCAACACGTGTTCAATTAAAAAACTTGTCGTTAATTGCTAACCAATTTGCTTTCATCACACAACTGCCGGACACTTGGCTGTTTCCCTGTTTTCATGCTGTCTCAGGCTCAGCATCTACTTTACACTCAGTTCTCAGTTCTCAATTCTCAATTCTCAGTTCTTTTGCTTGGTTGATGAGCAGCAGCCGCTGGTGTTGACATTTTTTGCATATTAATTGAAGACAAGGCGGCGTTGACGGCCTCGCACTTGGACTCGGCCACCCTTGGCTTAATTTGCGGTAAGTTCATTAAGTAATAAAACATAAATTTCATTTTTTCTCCATCTTTTCTGCTTTTGTTGTTGCTCCCCATCAGCTATATTGTTTTTTTTTTATATTTTTTAATGTTTTGCATATTTCTTTAATGAATTAATTCTGTTTTGGTTTTGCTTTTGGTTTTGTTGATTCACCGTTCAGTGGACTTGATAAAGGCGCAAAGTCGTTGCCGATAAAAAGGCCAACGCAATGGGGAAGTATTTAAAAAAAAGAAAAAGTTATATTTTTATAATTTATGCGAAAAAAAGACAGTGAGGAAAGCGGAAAACGTGTTTTCATCAACTTTGACTGGACTCTCGTCTTTTAATTATACGCTCGCCATAAAACTTTTCTATCAATTTTTGTGGTAAACTTGTTTAGCGTTTGAAAAAAAAACATGTTTTGCATTCAAAAATTCGTAGATATTATTTTTCCCCAATTTAATTGCCTCCTTTGGGCATGATAAAATTTGTTGCATCAAATTGCGGCAACACTTACGACGAGTGCGATGTTAAAGCGTGTCGCGGGGTCGAAGCATATTTTGTATATGTATGTATACAAGTATTCTTTGAAATGTTGTCACTTTTTTATGTAGTCAAATTTGTTGCTGTTGCTTTGTTGACATATGTGCCCGCAAATGAGCCGTGCAATTGCCGTCGTGGCCTCGCATATTGACAGCTCCAGTTCCAGTTCCATCTTCAGACTCAGATTCAGATTCAGCTACAAGCTGCGATGCATTCACGATTCTAGATTGAAGTGCACTTCTCGCGGGAATCGTCTCAAATTTCAGACGTGCGCACAGCTTGTGACTGACAACTATTTCGTCTGTCCCTCACTCTGTCCAGCTGTCTGTCATTCCGTCGATTTTCTATGTGAACATTGCCCCATGTTGTCTCTCTGTCTCTGATAAGCGTGTCGATATACGTGCCGTATGGGGCTCACAGGAGAGACAGTTTACACTGTGTAACAAAGTGTTGAGATTTCAGATTTAAATCGAAATTATTTACAAGACCATTATTGTCATAGTTGAGGTATATATAAACTAAGAGATATTTTTGAATGCGAAACTAATGCTTATACATTTTACATCAAAATATTTTTCAGTTAGTTAAATGAAAATTTGTTTAGACATTAAAAAAGTTGTTATCATATTCAAAAAGTATTCTTTTTACGGATCAAAGTAATTGAGTTCGTCGATCTTCGAGTATGCAAGTGCTTTAGACATTAGATTTGTTACTTTTATATATTTATTTCAGAATATTTAAATTCTATCATTCACAAAGTATTTTTTTATAGATCGGAGTAAATGAGTTCATTGATCTTCGAGTATACAAGAGCCCTTGGCATTAGATTTGTTACAAGTATTTTATCTATATCAGAAAATTTATATTCAATCGTATAATAAACATAGAATGTATTTAGCATAATATAACTTTCTAACACTTATATCTTTTAAATATATTTTTACTGATAATCTCCCAGTCGAGCACAATTCTCGGCAGCATTATTCACTTATTAAATTTTCTATGCCTAAAATTTATGTTGCATAGTGTTTGTCTGACAAACGTCTGTTTGAATGTCAGCCTGTCAACAGACAAATAGTCAAATATGCAGAAAAGTATTTAGTGAATACAAATGAATACTATTTGCTGGAGAGTAATTAGTTCAGTTACCTTAGAAGTGAGTGTAACGTGGGCTATGCCAACAACTCACATTGTCAGATAATTTTCAGTAAATGATTTAGCTCAATTCTTATCAGGGCTTATGGATGCGCGCAGGGCATAAGATTGTTGCTTATCTGTGACACAGTACATAGTTCACCTATGACCCCGTGATAAGACAGACAGCGCATGAATCTAAGTCTGAGGTACAATCCCATTGATCATCCATGTGAACATCGCATTCTGTTTTCAACTTTCAACGCGCCATGTTGCATCAATCTTTGTTGTCGCTGCTGTTGCCTTTGCTGCTTGTTGCGGTGTCTCACGCTGAGGTTGTTAACTATGAGAATTGTGTCGATAGTGTGAATGTGTGCACCGTTGATGAGGTGCGTGTGGATCCTTGCCCCCAGGCGGCAGAGAGAGCTGCCTGCCACATTCGTCGTCGTCGTCCGTCCAAAATGAGCTTCGATTTCACACCCAAATTTGATGCAGATTCTCTGGAAGCCACTTTGGTGTGGGTCAAGAGTGAAACGCAGTTGTTGCCGCTAATCTCAATGGAGCGGGATGCCTGCATAGCGACAAGTTGTCCGGTTAAAAGTGGCCAACGTCAGACTTACGAATTGGATGTGCCTATTGAAGCCAAGTTCCCAATTAGCCCCTATACCATTCGTTGGGCTCTCACGGATCCTGTGAGTGGCAAACGTTGCTGCTTCAATTTGGATATCAAAGTGGTGCGCTAAAAAAAACAACCGTGTGCTGCAATAAAACGCATTGTTTTTAATCGAAATAATTATGTGCGTTTTTCTTAAATTATTTTCATCAGTCGTTTGTGGCTTATGACCCTCTGGGGGAGACGAATTGGCCAAATATTGCGTCATAGTCATCAACCTGCGATGCTAATTAAACGCCAAGGCCTCGGGCAGCGTTAAATCAACAGGGAGTAAAAAACTTTGATTGAACTTTTGGGTGCTATAAAAGCGGCTGCTCAGCTACTTTCCTCCTCTCTTTTCTCTCTCTGGGATGAGATTTTTGTCTCGGCTACTTATCAGCGTCGTCAAACAATTAAAAATTGAGCACTTAAGTTGTGGTCATAAAATCATTTGTTTTTCTTTTTATTGTTTTTTCTACACAATTTTTTCGTTCGGTGGAAAATTCAAATAGCAATAATTTCAAATCACTTTCTGCTCTCGAGTTTTTTTTGTATTCTTTTTGTTTACCTAAACGAGAAAATGTTTACGCTTTTTTTCCGGATTCTTTCAAAATTGTTGCCGGGCATTCGTCGCGTTGTGGGGCAAAGAAAGCTGATAAGCACAGAATTTCAAGTCCCGACCCTATATATAATAATAATAACAACTACAACCACTTGAGTAAATAATAAACAAAAGCAAATGACAACCGAAATTATGGAACACGGTTTCTTGTACAGTCTTTAAAGGCAACTTTGTTGCGAGCATATTTAATAATTTATGTGGAAATGAAGATTGCAATTGGAGAAGATGAAGCTAGTCGTGTGTTCCACTCTCGCCATACTTATAGCCGAGTACATAGGGCGTCTTGGTCAACTGTGACATGATCTGGCACTTGACGGTCTCGAAGCAGGCGGAGGCATCCACATAGATCACCTCACGCCGATGACTGAGGTAGGAATTAAGTAGAGGTTCACTTTTGCGAAACTGTTTCATCTGTCGATCCAAATAGGTGATATTATCCTGCGGACTTGGAGTATAGCTCCTCATCAGATGCCGCATTCTTGCCATACGCTCATCGATCTGTAGGAAGATCAAGCGATTCGGAGGCACTGTGAATCCTTCGAAAAGTTCACGTGCCTCGCAACGATTGTTGGGATAATTGTAGAGTATCCAACCACGATGCAGTGCATCCTCCTTAAGCAGACGCTGCTGTATTATGTTGCCAATTGCCTCGGAGCGTTTGATCACGCAATCCTTTTCAATCCCTTTCTGGAGTAACAACGCATGCTCATCCTGTTGATGGCCATTTATGTGATGATAGGCCAATGCATCCGCATCCACGATAAGAAGATTCCAACGGTCGGCCAGCACATGGGCCAATGTCCGACGTCCGGCTCCGGGTCTCCCATGCATTACAATACGATGAAAATAATTCTTGGGCAGCTGGAAATAATCCGCCGCAATTCCAAGATGAAATGCATTCAATGCCTTGGAGTAAATATCTTGTGCAATCCGACGTATATTCTGACCCATCCACTGTCGTACATCCTCCACGGACTCTACAGACAACTCTGCCAGTAGACGACTCATGATATCCATCAACTTGTGCTTCTCAATGTAAAACATAAAGCCAGCGCTATATTTGACAATCAATGACTTGTCCAATTTGTTGGGAAATGACATGATTCTAAAAGTTATTGAAGGGCAAGAGCGGGCAGATAATAGTCTTAAGTGTTCGTCTTCAGTAAAGAATGTCAGAAATATTTTGCAAAATATGTTTTATTTAATTTTTTGTATCGATTGTTAGTTTTATAAGGTTATACACTAAGATTTAACAGCACGGATTTGAAATGATAAGCAATGAAATTTGACTTGACTTTAGAGAGTTACTTTACACAATTTGAAATAGATGTAAGAAAAACTACAAATTTTATATTTCTTTAAAGAAATTTGGGAAAAAATTATATTGCAAAAAAGTAGAATTATTTTTTATCATATCGTGTTGATTGGAAAATTATTACAGTTTTAACTCACTTCACAGAAATGATCACAGAAGAGATAAAATATTTAATAATAAAGCTGAAAAAAGTTTTGAAAAATTATAAAGCTATTTCTTTGTATGAAAGAAAAAACTTTGTAGAATATATTATGATTGTTTTACAAATAATGCATTTTCAAGGAATGTGACATTCCACATCACTTTAATATTGATAAAATTAGCATCTTTCCAATTCGTTCTGTGCTCTAAAATCCCTTCCGAAAACAAGAAATTTATGAGATTTTGAATTACGATTGAAGCCGCACAGTTCTAATTGCCGAGTGACCACTGTAGTACTTATTCGTTTACCAGGACGGACCTTTTGTTTTGTTTATCCCTTTGATAATCTCTTATTATATTGCCATAAGGGCCATTACCATTTGGCCAACTGTCCAAGCAAGAACTGAAATGGAATGGGATGGGCAATTCATTGCACATATTAATTACATCCGTTACAATATTAGAAAATGGCGCGCAGTTCCGGCCAGAATGAAGCCAAGAAAAGACTGGGCTATAATGGGCTGGCTAATGTGTTGCCAGGCGGCGTTGTAAATTGGCATCATATGAGAAGTGAACACCCAGAAACTGCGTTGGTGACAATATTTTGCTGCGAATTATGACAGCTCTTTTGTCTGAGCGCGCACATTAACAATTTAAAAAGTTATCTTGGCCTCGGTTGCTACCCTGAAGGAGGTTTTGGCCAAAAGCAAAGTGTTGCCAAATGGCTGTCATACTTTATATTGTCTTATGAGCTAGCTTCTCTCCATCTCTCTCTCTCATTCTGTCTTTCTGTGGCATGTTCGTTCTTTGGCTGAAGAAGGCTAAGCAAAAATGCAAGCATGCCACAACAGTCTTGTCTTATGCATAGTCATATAACGAGTTGTTCTCGTTGTTGTTGTGTGTATATGTGTGTGTTTTTGTGGGTGGAGTGGCTAATAAAAACTGGAATTCTATGAAAAATTGTTTCCTGTTGCCATGTTGTCCTGCCACTGGCCATATTGTTATGCCAAATATGCTGTTAATATCTTGCACATACTAATATTGCGTAGTGCATTTGCTTTTGGCTTTACTTCGACTTGAACAGCTGCTGCAGCTTTAAACAAGTTGAGTCACATTTTAATCATATCCAAATAACCGAATATGAATAGCTTTTGGGCTGTCCCGCTGTTTCCCACAAAGCGCAACAACTTTTTAATTAAAGTCAAAGCGAAAAAGCGAAATGCGACTGGCGATTGCGATTGCGATTGCGACAGCAGCCGAAAGCAAACTCAGAACTCAAATGTGCTAAATTACATTTCATCATAATATTCATACAAGTCGTACTCGTACGACTACGACTTCGAATATGTACTCGTATTTTTAATCACAAACTGACTGAATCAAAAGGCAAACCACATACAAAATCTGGCACAAACATCGCACTGTCCTTATACGCAGTTTCGTTTATCAAAATATATAAGTACATACACTAATGGACATAAAAATAAGTACAGCGGCACTTGTGAAATTAATAAATTATGAAAAAAACATATTTCAAAACTAAAGACTGCTATTTCTATAAAAATTTTAAATTCGATGGAAAATTCTGGAAAAACATTGGTTTTTTTTTCGTTCCTTTATGAATTTGCAAGTATAGCTTTACTCACTTTTTTATAATTATTTTAATAAAATTAATGATATTTTTTATATATTTTGATATTAATTAAATGTTTGGGTCATGTACTGCTGGTGAACTTATTTTGACCATAAGTGTATGCTCACATTTCTCCCTTAATTTCGAGGAAAAGAATTTCTGATGTGTTGCGATTTTTCTATGCGACAGACGCGCTGATTGAATGAAGCTGCCACAAAATGAGTACACCCAAATGGTCAAAGAAGAGTCATTGCTGATAAGCCTGAAAGTGACGGTCGGTGCTTGGCACTTGGTGGTCAGTTCAGTTCTGTGCTGTTCTGTCCGTTAAATACTAGTTAGTTCAACTATGCCTCGTTTAGATTGCTGCGCACTTTGGTTTCGCCGCACTTTAAAGTTGCCGCATGTTGCAAATCATAAGAAATTTTATCACAATTTACAGTCAGCGGCCTTTTGAGTCAGCTTGGCGTCGTCTCGTCTTGTTCTGTTATCTGAACCCGCTCGTTGCCACACACTTCCTCCGGAAACTGCGTGCACCGTGTCGTCTTGCATTCACATATATTTTATTATTATTATTATTTTTTATCAATTTCACAATTGCGCCGAGTTCTCTATTTATCAGTCAACGCCTGCATCATTTTCTGTACTGTGGGTGAACCGCAAACACTCAACAATTAAAAATCGTTTTTTAAACTGTTCAACAATTGCTAGTCAACTGACGTTTTCCCCCGGGTATGTGTGTGTGTGGCACATGTGTGAGGCATGCCTCAAAAACAAAGCCACACATCAACAAGCAACCAAAAGCAATGTCCACACCTCGATATTCACACCAGTCCAGGACCTTTTATCCTGCCGACAATTTGCCATTGGCTGTCAATATTTTTGTGGAATTTTTTCATATGTCGGGGAGAAAAAAATTGTAGTATACTTTGCAGCTGCGGCACGTGAGGCATTGTCCTGCTGTATCCTGTGAGTCCTCAATGTTGGTTGCCTTCAATTATGCAGCAATTGAAAAATTACTACGTGTACAACAATTTTTGTTGTTGTGCGCTGCGATTTGTTGAAGGGTTGCCTTAGTTGTGTGGAGGAGGGTGTGGCAGGCACACAACAGGTTTTAAATTTGTCACCACAACAAACAGCGGCAAAAACAATACGAGCAACAAACAGCAACAATGTTGTTCATGACAATCGCCAAATGAAGCACAAATTTAATTACGCAATTTTATTGGATTAACAGCAACCGTTTGGAGGGGCAGGAGAGTAGCTGCCACTGCCACTGCCACTGGGACTCCATGGTGCATAAAAACAAATTTAATCAAGAAAGAAGGATTATCTTCAGCATGCCGAAGACTTGATGCCCTTGTATTCAATGTAGAATTGATTTTTGCTATACTATTATATAGTTGTTTAATTTTAGGCAAATTTATTTATTACCGCCAACCCCCGGCTCGTTTAGTTATGTTAACCTCTAGTATGAGTTTGGTTAAGATATCTTAAGAAACAAAACATTTTTTCATACAAAGCAATTCCATGACCTCTGACCTCAATATGACGCACTTACAGATGGAATTTCGCAATTGTCTTATTGCGCGATGAAATTATATTATCTATACACATTTCGTGATAAAATTATAATACCCTCTGTTAGGGTATAATAAGCCGCACACATGGCCAGCTGTCCAACCAAACCCCCCAAAGGATTTTCCATCTTTTCCTGCTTCTAGTCGCGTAGGTGAGCCGTAAATTTGCGCGCCATTGTTGTTGCTTTTGTTGTTGACGCCAATGTTGTGTGTGTGTATGTGTGTGTGTGTCCTGGACACATGGCCACAACGGCCCAAGCACCGTTATCTTCCTTTTTGGCCTTTCACTTATGCAAACGAAACATTTGAAAAATATGTTGGCAGGATAAACAGAACGGCAACAAAGTGCAGCTGATGCCAGTCTACAGAACGCCAACTCCAACTTCATTTGCACTGACATTTTAATGAGTATGCAACGTGCAACGAGCAACGTGCAGCCTGGTCCAGACACGGTCCAAAAGCCTTGTTAAATTCATTAGTAAAACGTTGCACCTCAACGCACATGGAGCAGCAGCTTCTGGCACGGGAGAAGGGGGGGGGGGGGGGAGACTGCCACACGTTTGGCATCATGTTGCCGCACACGAAATTAAAACCCCACACCGTATACACAATCCCCCGACCCTCCACACACACTCACACACAATCTGTGGAACAACATGACATGATACCGATACTAAACTGACACTTTGACATGGACTTAACCCTAAAAACGCTTTGTTGGCTTTATTGGTGTCGGTTGCTGCCATCGCCGTGTTTGCCGTGCAACATGGGGCTGTCAGGCATTATGGGGGCAGAGGCATGTGGCACTGTCAGCAGGCCAGCAAGCGGCAAAAGGTATCGCATCCACTTGATTTTTGCACTAATTTACGTGGATTAAACGCTTGCCGAGTGCCGTGACCTGGGTATTATGTTTAAATACCTTTTAATTGACAATTTGTGTTCAGCATTTGATGTTTGTCGGTTGATTTTGTTTAATTATATACCTAATAGCCTAAAGGGCAACATGTACGCTTAAGCTTCCTTGATTCATTGTCTAAACTCAGGGTTAATTGACTTTGACCGTGGAATGTTATTTGTATCAACTTTAAATGCTTTTCGTATATTATAATGACAACATAAATTTGCTTAAATAAAGTTAACAATATATTGTTATATGTATCTACTTTAAACACTTTATGTATATCAATTTAACTGACAGCTTAAACTTATTTAAATAAAGTTAACAATATTATGTTATATGTATTCACTTTAAATGTTTTTTGTATATCTAACTAACTGCAAGCTTCAACTTATTTAAATAAAGTTAACAATACATATATATATTTCTTTAATTTTCTTGGTTTGTTGCAAAGTTGTGCAGCTTCTTTAGCTGCAGGTAGCCTGCAACTCATTTGTATGCCACAAGTTTTTGAAACTTTTAATTTGAGCTAACAATCGTATCGAATAGTATCATGGCTCTCTATCAATTGCCAGCTCTATCAGGTCAACCTCAACAAGCTAGCAAGTTAGCCAAATGCCAGACACACACAAAGTACGAGAAAAGTATGTTAAAAAATGTGGAAAAATAAGTGAGAAGACTCTAGTGTAGAATGTGAGACGAAAGCATATCCTAACTAAAAATTATTTATTGAATCAGTTTATATTTATATTATTTTAGCTTAAAAATAATACTTATTTTTAGATTATATTTATTAAAATAATTAAATTTTAATTATTATCTACAATTTGCGAAGATAGCTTTGTTTAAATTTAAATTAAAAAATATTAAAAATAACGACTTAATTTTGAAAACCAATTTAAAAATTCGAATGCTCACATTTCAACCTACATACTACAAACGTGTGGATCTTACTTGGTTTTCTAAAGCTTATAGGGTATTTCAAATGTTAGCAAAAAGTGCTTAAATCAGCGCTTTCTTTTTTTTGCACCATTGCTCAACACTGGCAAAGTTTCTGGCTAAGGCGGTTTGTGTGGGCAGCGCTTAAGTTGCCGCACGGTGCAAGTCGATGCTGCCGCCAAAAGTCGTCGCCTAATTGAACCCAACATATATTTTCAATTAGCAGCAAAACATTTGTGCGCTAAAAAAGTTTTATTCAATTTTTATTTTATTTTTTTTTGTCGTGCTTTTTTTTATTTGCTGTTTTTTACGCCACCTTGAGCCAAATTCCTGCGGGGCGAACACGTCTGGACACTGGCGGCCAAATAAAAAAGGCACCTTAGTGCTCAAACTTTGTCTAAAAGCGGGCTGCAAACTTTTAATGGCATTAACGGAGGCAAAAAATACAAAAAAAAATACGCAACAAGACGCTTTAAGTTTGTGAGACTGACGTGAAAAGGTGGCCAAAACCAGAGAACTTGGCTATTGAATTTGTTGCCAAAGTCTGGAGAGAGAAATTTGTGACTAAAGCATAAATCATTAGGCAATATTTTTATGCGTTGCGTAAATTTAATTGATAAAAGTGTCGCACTCGTTTGTGCACTTGGCCAGTTGACCAGTCGACCAGTTGGCCAAAATGCAAATGCGCTGCGTGCCTGACGAGGCAGCCAAAAATGACTACAAAATGCCGAAAATCTACAACTTGAGATAAGCGACGAGTTCAAACAAACTAATTCAAAGTGCGTGCGGCAGTTTCCAAATGTGGCAGAGTCAACTGTGAGAGTGTGTGTGTGAGTGTTCGTAAGTGTGTGTGTGAGTGTGTGTGTTATGCACTGTGCCACGCCGCAAAGCATGCAACACAAATCAGCGCATAATGGCAGGGCATGGCTGTGTTTGCATTTAGCAGCAAACGAAGTGAAACTGGCAACAGGACGAGTCACAGGACGAGTCACAGGATCAGCCAGAGCACTACGCATTTCAATAATTCTAATTAATTTATTAACGTTTATCAGCAGCGATAAATTTGCAACACAAACACACACATACAACACAACGAACACTGCGATAGAATGAGCGAGATAGAGTACAAATATTCGTATTAGAGTGAGACGGCTGAAATGATTGTTGGATTAGACTTTACACTGTGGCAACTCTTTGCCGTGTATCTATCGCATTCCCCTTTTATTGCCAGCCCCAACTCGACTCCAGTCCATCTCCAACTTTGAAATGGCCTAAAGATGCGCAATGGGCGATAAGTTTACAAGCTCATTCACAGCCATAAACGAAATGAGAAACTTAGACAAAACCCATGTGAAGCTAAAGAACTCACTCGTAAATAAGCAGGCGTTGATTTTAAAACGAGACCCATTGATAAGGCCAAAATCGCTGAGGTGGCAAGAAAAAAAACCAAGAAAATGTTATGTTTAAGAAAGACAAGTCAACTCGGCGGCTTTTTTATTGGCAAGCTCCAAATGACTTTTGTTTCGTTTTTTGGTGTTTTTGGTTTTTTCTTGGACTGAAAGTGTTACAATTTATTGACGCATTTAGATCAAAACTAAAAATTGTCCTCGATTTGCGCAGCACAATTTTCGTGCTGACTCGACAGATTGCGAGTCAACCCTGCAGGGGGATTGTGTTTTGTTTTAATACGAGAATCCCTTAACTTATGCGTCACTCCCAACTCCCTGCCCCTTCCCTATCTGCTCTTCTTCAATGTGGCAACGTGGCCGGCGGCCAGACAAATCCCAGCGTTGGCCAAACAAAGCAAACGCAACGTGGACGCTGCTCTGAGATACCTTTAATGCATTTTCCTCATATTGAAAAGCACTTAAAATTGGCAATGGGTAGCTGGAGGGGGGAGAGAGGGCGGTTGGAAATATGAAAATCATAAAAACTGTATGCCATCGGGTCACGGGGAAGGTCTTCCATCTACCGCTCGCCTGGCTGCTTATTTTATTATTATTATTTTACAGGGAATTATCTCATTTGAGTGGAGTCGCTGCCTCGTCTTTCTCTCTCCCATTCTCAGTTCCTCCCGGCAGTTCGTTGTGTAATGTGTGCGTAATAACATAATATCCTTAAGATATTTTAATATTGCCTGCCGCTGCATATTGAACTGCGGCGTGGAAGCTCTTCCCCATTTTGCCATTCTCGAATCTCGATTCTCGTGTCTCGTCTCTCGGTTCTCCGTTCACGATTCGCCTGCTCATCCTGATCCACTCTCATCTCATCCGCATCCTGGCTGGCCGCATTTCAACATATTTGACTTTGCTTGGCTGTTTTGCTTGTTTGGCTGTTTATTCTGTGCCGGCTGCTTGCCTGACTCCCCCTCCCTTCCTGCTTCCCTCTCTCCCCCTGACTGCTTGCCTCTTCCTTTGCCTTTTAACAATACCTTTGTGCATCGTAAAATAATTGCCGCGGGGCATGTAATCTTCTGGATGGCTTGCAATTTGGTTGCCTCCGTTTCGCATGGTTCCCAGACAAAAAAAATAAAAAAAAATGTCTGGATCCTAAAAGCTTTGCTAAGCAGCGTCCTGTTCCAGCGGATGTATGCAGAGTGGAAATATTTGGAGTTTTCTCAGCGCTTAGATATCAATAGATATTTTCCACATATTGCAATATTAACAAGGTTAAGGAAGTAAAATTTAGAGAACAAAAATGCCAAACAAATGGGAAAGTTGATGTGCAAAAGATGCAGATGAAAAATGTATATGAAAATGTAAAAAAATATTTAAATAAATAGCAAAAAAAATTAAGTAATAACACAATTGGGATAATCAAAATAAAATAAAACTAAAATCTAAGACGGAATCGATGAAATAGACAAAAATTAAGAAATAGAAAATGAGAAGAAAACTTCATAAAAATACTAAAGAATTTTTAAAATCTTAAAAGATAATGAAACAAAAGGCAATCGATGTAATCACAGTTTCCGTAAGAAGAAATAATTATTGATATGTGAAACGCTGTAATGATATCAGATCATAATTATAATAATAGGTTATTCAGCCTCATTTCACTAAGCACAACTATGAGTCTATACCAATAAAAGTCATTGAAAACACTTTACACATGAAAAACAGATAGATTTCGGCTTTGTTTCCCTCTCTAAGCATTAGTATGTGTATGTGACCTCTGGCCCGCAGATATCAATAATGTCTTCGGTTGTTTTTGTACTTAATAAGTCGCTCAACTCTTGGGTTCACCATATGCGACGGCAATTTAATGTTGAGCTCATAAATAAAATGGCTCATTCGGTGTGTTTGTTAGTCAAAGCGTCTGCGGTGACATTATTAAGAAGTGGATATGGACCCGGGAGATTGGAGTTGTATGAGAAATGAGAAATGGGAGACTGTGGAGAGTGCGCACATACTCTCAGGCACTCGAGTTATTGACAAGTTTATGTGCTTAATCCTTCCATAAAGCGCACCATTAAAATGCCAACAAAAGGTACTTTATATGAAAATTTTGTTCGCTCTGCCACTTTTATCGCCAAGTCGCCTTCGTCGTTGTCATTCGTTCATATTTCAATAAACGCACCGAAATTTGAATGACTCTCGTAAGACAATCGTCAATTATGGGCGTATCGGATGCGGATGTCATACAAGACCAACTAAATATTCCAACTCCATGGACTTCGTCTGAGCAGCTGGCCTGCTTAGTGGAAAGTTAGAGAACAACTTCGTTGTAGAACAATTTTTTCGAGTGCTTGGGCATTTTTATTACCAAACGCTTGCATAATTTTGAAAGAATTGACTGACAATATGGAATACTGGTCTATGAAATACCCTGTTCAAGGTTGAATTGTTAATTTAGTGTCGCTTACATTATTTGCCAAAAGGGCATTATTCTTTTCTTGTAAATTATTCAGCAAAATACAAGTGAATCTTGAAGTAAAAGATATGATCGACGCTGAAATACCCTGAAAACAATTTGTTATTTGAGATGCCTCCTATATTTTAGCCAGTTTCTATAATTATGAATTAAGTACGAGATTTCTCCTTTGTTTCATCCAATTCAAAAGTCGAAATAAGGATGAAATACTCAAAGGATGAAAAATATTCCAAATAAAATAAAAATTGCTGTCTAAAGATTGTCTCTATCTTTAAGATAGTAATAGATAAGTTCAATATATATTCTAGGTATATTAAATTTACAGACTATATAAATCTTCTGATCTCTGAGCTACACCCTTAAACATGAATTCCACTTGGGGGTATGAATATATGAAAATGAATAATCCAAGCTGCTATTTGCGGCAAAACTCACGAATCTGCAATAAAAATGTTTCGGCACTGACAAAAAACGTGTGGCAAGTGGAACCGTTGAGTGGAGTTGAGTTCTCCAAATGAGGCAGGCATTAATTTGAAAATATTTTTTTTGTTTATAGGTTTGGCTTGAGTTGATGGCCTGCCATGTGTCTGGTTAAGTCACTACATGTGTTTCATTATTTTTCGGAAATTCGTTTTTCACATTTTTGGGGGACAATATGAAAGCTCAGTTTGTTGCAAGGCCTGTGGCGGCCACATTTAAGCGATTTCACATTTCTTAATGATTTTGACAGCTGAATGATGTTTCATTTGCAGCTCGAATTGTAGTTGTTGTTATTTTTGGGGGCTTCATATTTTCTTTAATTTTTACACAATTTGCGTCAAGTGGCGGTCTTTAGTTAATGCCAGTCAAAAGACCGACGCAGATGTTGACTTCGACAACAGACAGAGATGGCAAGTGCAAGAAAGTGAGAGAGATAGCTAGTTGACAAGTGAGTCACAGTATTTTGTTGCAGGATTAATTAGGCAACAGCCGATAACCGAACAAAGACTTCATTAATGGCAACCTGAGCAGCCAAAGGGGATTCAGGATTCGGGGATCGAGATGCATGTCAAATGCTGATGGACAGTGCTTTTAATTTTAATACTAATACATCATAATGCGTCAGGCTGAGGGGCTGAAGTCAACACCCCGCAAGGTAGTTTCGTCCGTCCGTCCGTCTATTCGTCCTTTCGTCCATCCGCGCGTGTGTGTGATAAGTCTCTCGAAGCACAAAAACACACGTACAAATTTCACAACAGTTGGTACTCCTCACTGGATTTTAGACAACCTTCCCCTCTCCGGTCCAGGCTGGTGCGAAAATCAAGCCAAAGGCGGCATTTTTGGGTGGTTGTTGCAACGTCAAGGTGAAAGCCGCTTAAGGTACATACACGTCACCCTCGTTTTGGGCAAGGATGGGGAGGAAGTTGAATCCATTGTTAGAGCTCAACATGTGCGCGATTGGATTAAGTGGCAGCAGCAACGATTCAAGGACAATCAACTGCACAGCGTGTGCAACATTCAGTGTGTGTGTGTGTGTGTGTGGCGTGTGGCAAGTGTGTGCTGTGAACTGTGTACTGACGATTTGAACGTCACCTTCTGTCCAATTTGAAGTTAGACCGCGTAACAGAAATCCATTAAGGTGACCATTTTATTTGCTACATTAACAAAAATGAGGGTTAAATGCACGTCTTTAACCATCTGCTGCAATTTGAGATTGCCAACCATTTTATGGCTTACTTAACAAAAGTGTTAATTGACAAAAATGGCAAATGAGTTTCAAATGTAGTCAAGCGAAATGGTCAAAAGGACTTCAAAAGATACTATGTGTGATATAAAAATAAATATATGTAAACCAGTTACAAGTAAGCACAGGCTATTTTTGTATAGATACAGTGTGTGAAGTAATTATTTGGAATAGAAAACGAATTGTCATATTTTTCAATTCAAGGAAAACCAATTTTTTTATTTCTAAAAGCCATAAGCAACTATAATAAAATTAAAATAATTTAAAAAAAGATGCAAAATGCAATTAAATATGTGAATTTGTCAAAACAATATCTTGACATACTGTATACGCATGTGTATATGCTAATTCTTGCAGCTGGTGGCAGGACGACTTCTTTGGGGCAGCTGCTTAGAACAAAGCCAACGACGTCGCCCACGTGCGTGGCATGCAAGGAATTTCCAATCAATTTTAATTGGCACGCCATCAATAAAGCAGGCAGCTGAGATAGAGAATGGGCGAGACAAAAGCAGAGAGAGAGAGAGAGGGGGTGAAAATCAAGAGCTATCAAGATTTGGAGTTTTCTAAATATCAAGATTTTCCGATTTACCATTTCCATTGTATGTCGTGTTGAAATTCCAAAAATGTTTGTGCATAATTTTAATTAGAGCATTTTTCCTATTTTGCGCAATTTATCTTGCCTCAGTTTGAATTTCAGTTTCAGTTTCTCGACTCGATAAGTATTTATTTATAAATATGTGTGTGTGTGTGGCAAACGCTTCAAGTGTCAGCGTGGCATGCCACTTTTAACTGGCAATGAGTGTCAGCTCATTGCAATAAATTATTTTAAATGAGCATATCGACAATGTCTTGTGTGGGTGCTCCACGAGTTACATCTAAGAAGTAATACCTCGAGGCATTTTTACGAGAAATGCCCTTTGACATTGACTATGTGTTGTGCCCAAAGACCTTAGGTATGCCATATATGCTATAAATTTATAGTTACTTCAATAGAATTAGGGATAGGAATACAGAGAGGTTGGGTCAGTGAGCTCATAGATAAATCTTTCAAGCGAGCCAATCAAAACTTGTGCTTCAGCTCATTTAAATGCTCTTTGGGGCTGCACAACAAACTCATTTAAGTTTTCCGCACACACAACAACAACATGAACAACAACAACATCGAAGTGCAGTCAAGATAGGTAAAAAGGATAACGTCGCCACACACACAGAGAATACAAGAAGCAGAGAGAGTGAAAATACTCCCGAAATTGTCGCTAAGGGATTGGCAGCGACAACTTTTGCCAAACCGTTGTCGGCTTAATTGCCAAGTGTCCTTGGCCAAGTGCAAAGGGAGCCTTAATTGCTGACTGTCCTCCTCTTCACTCCCCCCTCTCTCCCCTCTTTCCCGTTTGGTAGTGGCAAAGCAAACAGCAAAGGCAACGGTCAGTTTGTCGAGCAGCTTCGTAGGCCAAGCTTCAAATGTTTAATTGCCATTTAGTCCTTTTTAATGGACTCTACTGTACTGGTCGCTCCCTTCCTCAACTGCTCCCTCTTCATTAATGTCCACGTCTAGATTTGCGCTCACCTCCTTGTCCTGTCGATACATTATCTCCGGCTTCGAAGTTGTAGTTGTTGCCTTTTAGATAAACTTGCAAATGCTAGCATTTTAATAGCCCAAAAACCGACGACCACTGGAGACGCAGCATTTTTGACTTAATATGCCACACTGCCACACACAGTGAGTGCCAAAGTGCCACTGCCACACAGTTGCTGTTATCTCTTCATCGTGTATGTGTACTGTGTCCTGTGTCCTGTCTCCTGTCCTGTGTGCTCCTGTGTTTTAGTCCCTTCTGCCCTCAACTCTCGTTTATGTTGCATAAATTTTAGCTTGAATTGCTTGTTGCCGTTGCCATTCTCATCGTTGTCGTTGCTGCTGCTGATAAGACATCGTCGATAGCATGACAATTAGCCGCAACTACATTTAAAATATGTATGTATGTATTACTTGAGGCAACTTGTCTGGGGTTTTGCTTTAATTGTTTCTTGGGGTTTTGTTGAAAGCGCAAATACAATTTGATAGCTGATATCATAGCTTGTATCTGTTGCCAATATCAAATATTGCCATTTATGCTCCGTTTTGACCAACTCCCTGATGACCTTTTTGGTCACAGTCTCAGTCTCAGCACATAATGCAGTTTCAGCTTTTGCACTTACATTTAATTAAAAAAATAGTCGGAAAGGTTATAGTTGAGCAAACTCGACTGTGGTCGATCCTGTATTTATTAGAACAAATAAAAATTAATAATCAAAAAAAAAATTTCTTTTATATGCAAATGGACAGAAATTTCACACACTTATATCTTTTTTTTAAACTTAATAGACCCTTTGTACTTTTTAGGTACAGGCTCTAAAAAGTAAAAGAAATATACGTTTCATTATTATATTACTCCCATGAACTGTTAAGGGCAGCTGCCCCGCCCATATTCCCTACCCTGATCTTGACATAAACATAAACTTTGCGCCTTTTGTGCTGTGAAAGACTCCTGCCGGCCAATGTAATGTATCCTGGCCAGCGGCGGCTAAGCAACAACAACAACAATAACAACAACACAACAAAAAACACCTTTAATATTTTCATTATGAAGTCATTCAGTGCGATTATGAACGCGTGACCCCCGAGGCGATTCACAGCATCCAAAAGAACCCAGAAACTCAGCTCGTCCTAATGAACAACAGCAGCAAGGACAACACTTCAACATGGCTGATGCTGATGTTGATGAAAGTGGCTCAAAGTGCCAGCAAAAAAAAAGAAGCCAGAAGCTGAAAGCTGGAATAGCCTCAATGTATAGCTGGATTCTGAGCTGAGGTAAATTACAATTTTGTTTATAAGTGGCAGTCGCCCTGGGAGGGTCCTGTTCCTGTTCCTGCTGTTGTTGCTGTTGGCCAAGTGCAGCTGTACCTAATAATCATAATAATTGCGCCATGGGCGTCGACATCGTCAGCTTTACCAGACGCCAACACCGTCACCGACAACGACAACGCCAACAACAATTGCTTATAAAGTGCGTGTGACACATTAACGAAACGAAAAAAAGAATGGAAAATAGAAAAGAAAAACAGGGGAAAAAACGCGGAAAAGTGCTAAAGAAAAAGGCAAATAAAATGACGGGGCCAGTGGGCAAAACTTCAAAAGAAATAAAAATAAAATGAGGAAAGAAAAGTCTTTTAATGCCGTGAATTTTACGCGGGATTTCTATAAAGTGCAGCACCCAAAATTAAGGGCGGGGGTGTAAGTACCTCCAGGGGGAGGGGGTTGCGGCTGCGGTTTGTGCGTCGAACCAAATTGAAAATGTTCGTGCGTAAATTGACTTTGGGGCCGAGGACATAGGACAAAATCAGCCCAAGCAACAAATTTAAATGGAAACAAGAAATTGAAACTCAACTGGCCGTCGAGTTGTTCCGTTGTTCGGTTCACCTCATGTCCAGTGCGGGGAGGGGATAGCGATCCACTTTTTCAAATTGAATTTTCTTGGGATTGCTGTGAACAAGGCCAAGGCAGCGGAAGCAAATTAAAAAGAAATTAAGCCAATTTGCTTGTTGGCCAGGCCACTCACAATTCGCGGCTCAATTTCAGATGCAAGTGCCTTCCTTGTTGTGGCTCGTAAATCTTTGTCCCATAAATACCAGGAGTCTCCACAAACGAGAGTCTCCAACTCAATTCGCGACGTCGCGACGTCTCGCTTGGCCGCCGACATCTTCATTTCGGCGTGAAATTCTTTAATCTCATTCAATTCAATTAGTTCGAGTTGACTAGTTAATGCCGCGTCTAAGAGTCCTTCCGCGAATGTCCTTTTTGCCAGCTGCCCCCACGCGTAGGTGTGCCAGGGTCCCATTATCCATGAGGTTCTGTCTCTTCCCACTCTCCCATCCTTCCCCCGCACATTTTTTGTCACTGCGCATTAACTTTTGAAATTTATGGGTCATTTAAGAACAGGAGCAAGCGGATGGCGAATTTGTTAGAGATTATATCAAGCAATAATTAACAGATACATTTTGATAGTCAAAACCAATTCATCTAATCAAAATAATGATAATAAAGTGGCCGGCTGTTACAGGTTTTAAAACTGTTTAGCCTTAACTTTGATAACTCTAATTCTAAACAGAACTATCGATTTAAGAGGTTCTAAAATTAATTTGTAAATTAAACCAGTTTGTGAATTCGTTTTAAGGTATCTTAACTTAAAAAAATATTTTCCAATTGAAACTATTAAAATTTTCCAATTGAAACTATTCCTCGTTCAGATTCTGTTGTGGTAAAATAAATGGTCTATTTCTTTATTCTCCTCGATCTTCAGATGGTCTAGCCGTTATTTATTTTGCATATACTTGCACTAGGTAAATATAAACAGATACTCTAATAAGCAAAAAAGATAAAAAAGGATTCCATTTAAATTGAGTTATAATGTCTTTAAGCAGTTGTTAGTTTCTTCTTTGGGGAACTTCAATAGTCCTAGAGAGTTTCTCTCAGAAACTGTAGATTAGTTATTGACACTGTTATTTAATGCTAATATAAATATAAGTTTATTCAACGAACCGCCAATTTTGATATGCTCTATTGGGTGTAGTGTGTGTGGATAGAGTATATCAGAGTGAGAGGTTTGGTATCATTTCTGTAAAATATTGTAGTTTCCAGTAGCACTTGTAGTTGTTCAAAATAAAAGGTGATTAAGTAATTTTCGCAATCTAAGCTCGAAACTAATGATATGATTAAAATTGTTTATATAGGCGGCTCTTGGTCCGGTGTTTGCCGGCTTCCGCCAGGACGAGGATCTAGATCCTCGTCAACGACATCACTCTGTGCGGTAGCCTCCTCGCGAGGTTTGGCATTGCCGAAAATTATGGCAGCCTGTTTGGTTTTGGCCAGGGCATTAATAGGTTCGGTAACAGTGCGAGGATTGAGAATAATCTTGGGACGATCGTCGTCATCCAAGCAGGAAATCGGTGGACTGTTGCTACCAGTCTGAGGGGCATTACGCTCATTAGGATTGTAGTGACCACGACGATCCCGAGTGCGATTCTGGCCAAAGTTGGCATAACGGGCACTGTCGCTGCTGATGCTGCGTTGACGTTGGGAGCCGCCGCGTCCAAAGTTGTTTCCATTATTGCGATTGTTGTAACTGAAAGATGAATGGAGAAGTTGAGTGAATTGCTGAGCTTCTCTAAAATGCTTACCGATTGTTGTAATTGTTATTGTAGTGCGGATAACTGCGACTACTTTGGAAGCTAGTGGATGATATGTGGGGCTCCACTGCCTGACGAGGACTGCCCAAACTGGAGGTATCCTGACTGCCTCCAATGGAACCAAACTCGCTGCTGTTGCTGCCATCGTTGCCCTGGAATCCATCGTTGTTGAGCTGGCCTCGACCCGCTGCTCGTCTCATGCCACCGCCACGACCTCCGCCACGATTGTTGTTGTGATAGTTGCCCCCATGTCGGGGACTTCCCTGTTGTCTGTCCATCTGAAAATTGGAGTTGGGACTATTTTGTTTACGCGAGTATTGACCTTGGTAACTCTGTGCTCCAACACTGTTGTCACGACGATAGTTGCGACGCTGATTGTCGTTGTTGCCACCACTGGATGTTGCACCACCGCCATTGTTGGCACCACCGCCAGCACCGTTCTGCCGGCGATTATCGGCAATGTCGATGCGCAGTGGAGCCGACAAATTGTCGAGCTTAATGCGTCCATTGCGGGAGAGAGCGCGTTTTAGTTGATCTAGAGTTTCAAATTCCACGTAGCCATAACCCTTGAACTCGTCCGTCTCCCGATCTTTGATTAGGCGTACGTTCTTCACATCAAAATCATTGAAGATTTTCATAACATCGCCCTGAACTAGACCCTTGGGTAGATTCCCTACAAATGCAATGTAGGGCGGTTCTGTTGGCACTTCCCGATTCCGGATCCGGAAAAAGCGATTGCGATTGTTAAAGTTACGATATTCTGGGTCATTATTATTGTTGTTGTTGTTGTTGTTTCCTCTGTCGTTGTTGGACCGATCCGCCATATTATTACGAGCTTTCGAGGTTTTTAAACAATATATATATTTTGTAAGTCCGGAGCTCGTATTTCCAGACGCTGTGGAAAAGGTCTATGAGTAACATTGGAATGTCACTCATTTGACATTGCTCCAAAACTCACTAGATTTTTTGTTCGTTATTTTCCGAATTCATTTGATTGAGAAGGTGACTGGCAGGTGGAATGATTGAATTGTGTTAAACATAATAAGGATTGCAGGATAAACATTGTATATTATTCAACTGAAAACAATATATCAAAAATGTTATTTAATATCCTATATAAAATTAGAAAATTAGAAATAAATTAGCTTTTACATTATGGAAACTCAAATTTAAATCTAAAAAGATAAATAATGTTCAAAATTCACTTAAAAAGGTCGTTATGAATCAAAATTAAATAATATAACACGAAATTTCATTGAAAACGATATCTAAAATTTGATTTAAATCTTTAATTCACAAAGATCTTAAGAAGTTTGATACTTTATTTAGATATTGTGTTCAGCACAAAATTTGGGATAAAACTATAATAATATGAGATAACTAGGGGGCTCCGCCCCATGGATATCTTAAGAAACAAAAAAAGTTGTTCATACGACGAAATTTCCTGACCTTTGACCTGCACTTGAGGCACTTACAGGTGGAGTTTCGCAAAGCGCCGTCTTATTGCACGATCAAATTGTCTCATCTATGTTTTTTGCTTTATACATTTAGCCGTTTGTCTTACACGCTGATGTGCCATTGAGTCAGTCAGGACAAAGAGTTTTATTTTATTTATTTTCTTAGTTTGTAGTTTCTATTTAAATTTCACTTTTGAAGTGTATAACTTGGCCAAAGCCAAGGTAAGTCATAAATGATAAATGTTGGCGCCTCGCTGCACTGCATCCCCCTCTATCCTCTGCTTCCCCTTAGAATTGCACGCAAAACATGTGTAAGCAGCGGAGCAAATGGATCCATCTCCATCTCCAGCTTCAGCTTCAGATTCATCTTGTTTTGTTTGTGTTATGGATAATAAAAACAACAACTGCAATGTTGACGACGACGATGGCAAGTACATGAAAAAGTCAACAGTAAATAGTGAGACCAAGCAGAAACAGCAACAACTACAACAACAACAACTATGTATAACAATAACAACAAGTACAAGAACAACTACCGCGTTTTGTTTTCACGACGATCTCATGACTCATTTTTGTACATTTGTCAAAATTTTTGCCATACATCATTTTAAACAGTGCGCGCAGTGAAACAACCATCGGAGTGAGAGTATTATGAAGGGGGTGGTACTGAGGGAGAAAGTTCCAAGTTCCAAGGGCCAATGGCCAAAACGGTAGTCGTTTTTGGTACCAGTTGGAGTATTATGCACTGAAAACAAGATACAGAAAGTCAGAAAGTAAGTAGGTTAGAGTGGAGTATTAATTATTTGATTAGATGTGTAAATTAAAGAGAACAAGAATTAATTTGATCAAATTAAAGTTGGAAACAAATTTACAAACCAGTTAGTGAAAAATAAAGACTAAATCGTTGTAAAGAGATTTGTTCACTTCGACTTTTTAATTAACATAGAGCAATTTTTAAATATAAATTAAAAATATATTTTATTCTTTAATAAACATCTTAAGTTAATTAACGTCATGCTTTTTTTGGTAACTTATAAAGGTTGCAGGCCCTGCCCAAGATCCGTTCTTGAAATTTTTGAATGGACATTTTTTTTAAAATAATATTTTAATAGTAACGAACATTCATTTAAGGATGGTTTGATAGCAGTGTTGTCCATATCTTATCCTATCACATGTGATAGGGAAAAGTATTATACAGCCTACTTTTGGACAACACTGTTTAAGAACGAAACATTTTTGTACAAGATTTCAAATATAAATTGTAAAGGATTTTATGACAACATTTTGCCCGTTGAAATTTTTACAATATCTTTGAGGTTTTAAATATTTAAAGATTACAAAGTGGATTCTACTTGAATGCTATGAATGAATGTGAATGTGAGTCAGCGATGCATGTTTTGGGGTTCTTATAAATTGCTGTTCTATTTCTTTGATAACGTTCGTAGAACATTTAATATTTAAATAGATTTCTTTGCTAAACTTAAATTAGTCAGCAAGTTAGCTTTTATAATTGACATAATGTAAGTTGAATTTGATGTGAAGAGTGTTTGGTTTCAGTGTAGAACGGTCTGGATTTGGGTTTGAGTTTGGGACTCGGCACACGCCAACGCATGGCCCAAGATAAATCGTCAGAAACACGGAATTAAAAACTGATGTAGCGATTAATTTATCACTCACTCGACAACAACAACAAGTGCAACTTGCAACTGGCAAGAAGAGAAGAGTTGCCAGCTAGTGGCAATATTTAACTAACAAGTTGCAACAGTGTGAGGCAGTTACAGTTGCATCTCTAGAGCCAGAGCTGAACTTCGAACCGATGCGGACAGTAAATAAATTACGAGCAACAAATAAACGCGCTCGGATGCATCGATAGACAGTGGGCGAAAAACAAAGAAAATAGCAAAGGCAATGGCAAAGGAAAAGGAAAAAGTAAAGAGCGTTGCAAAACGAGAAATGTGTACAAACAAAGACAAGAAAACGGAACCGGAAACGCTTTCAGCTGTCGAATTTGTATGAACTGCTGCGTGCCGTCGCGTGCCTCGTGCCCTTGGATATGCTCATCCTGTCTTAGGTCACCAGAGGAGTTCCATTGGTAAGTGTTCAATCATTTGATTGTTGCAACAATGCAACAGCAGCAAAAGATGTGAAACACCGAAAAGGATTTATGGTCATCGATCAGAATTAATGAAGATTTTGTTTTAGTGCCCTTCGACAAAGCTCTCCTCCATCCTGTCGTGGATAGAGTGGTTCAGTGGTACAGGGGTTCAGTGGGCTGGTGGGTTGGAGGGGAGGCAAAAGCATCTATCTGCCTAAGCAGCTTCAAATAGAGCATTTGTTGTTAATCGTTTCAGGCTGAATTCCACTTCAAGTACTAACCGTAGTATTACACTACATTAGCGAAATTAAATTGATTTTCCTCTGAGCCTGTTTAGATTTTTCTTTTCTCATCACATCTAAATTTTTTTTGTTGCTCTCTTCCAACCCTGGCGCATCTTTTGCTCAAGCTGTTGATACTCGAATTTCACCACCTTTTAACTCGCGTTTCCCCTTCTCTCATCCTGACTACCACTCTCATTCTCATCATAATGATGCCTTTGGCTTGATTTATGCTGCAGCGCCCGCAAGTATGCAGCGTAAATATTTTTATGACCCAATATATGAACCCTGCCCCGCCTCCCTTCATCCCCCCTCGTTCCTCTCCTTCCTTCAGTGCACTTGTGCCTCAACAGCCTGAGAGCAACGGCCCACACACTAATCATATTAAATGAAATTCATACGTCGCCGCATTTATGCGATTTGGACTCGGGACTCACGAGCCAGTTTTGCGAGGGTTGCTAAAACCTTTCACATACCATATAGTGACAGGCTAGTTGTTGTTGTTCTCATTGTTGTTGTGCTGGCTGGCAACATTTTCGTTGTCGTTTAAACTAATTGAGTGTTACAAATTTTATGTGCAAAATCTTTAAGCTAAATTGAAATTTGTTTTGTTTGCCTTTGGCCTGGTCTGGTTGTAGTTATTCCTGTTGTTGTTCTTGTTGTTGTTGTACATTTTTCACATATGATGCGGGTTGTATATGAACCCATTTAATGTTATGTGCACATTTCGTTGTTGGTATCCGTAAGTGCGTTGAACCATTTTCAACTTGAGGTATGCTTATCGCTTTAAAAAATTGCCAGCCATAAGAGGGATGGGGAATCCCCGAATATAGACTGTTTCTGTAGATAAAAGATATATATATATAATGTTTAAAAATATTTATTTACAAGTGTATCTTTATTATTCATCTTAATCTTTGCTTATTTTGTGTTGCCAAAAATTTGATAATTGCCTGGCATTTTTGTCCAATTTACATAATTTATTATGCAGCTACAGCAAAAGTTGCAGCCCACGCTCCGCGATCAAGGCTAAAATTGCATAGAATTGGCTACAAATTTGTTTATATGATTTGTGCCATTGCAGCGACTTGGCTATAAGATAAGAGCCAAACTTGGCGACTGTCTCGGCTTCGAGTCGAGTGCAATGGTTATAAACAAGAAGGCGGACAAATTAAACTTATGTGTTGTGAGATTTATCATTTCTGAGCCCATATATCAACGCTCGAGTGGCAGGCCAATAAAATATGGTACTTGTTTAGGGCCTGGCCAACAGGCCAATTACCAATTGGCCAAATCCAAAGTCGACCAAGCGCAAAAAGCTGTCGCGAAATTTTGAAAAATTAACATTGTCGTGCATATAGAGAGATGTATCTATAGTATTCTGTAGATTTATGCCAATTTAAAGAGACAAAACTTGTAGAACAGCATGATGCTGATTTATGGCCCATCGTATGAATGTTTGACAGGGTGGGGGGAACCCCTTTTCCCTTCCCCTTTTCCAGCCCATACTTTTTGACTGGTCGTAAATAATGCGTATGATCAAATTGCTACCTTCATGTCGAAGTCGTTCAAGTTTTTTTGTGTTGTGCTTTCAATTAAGTCAATTGATTTTAATTAGACCATGACTTAAACATATTTTGTAAGCATATTCCTAAGAAATTATTATTAAACACGCGACTCAAATAGAGGGGATAAATGTTACCTCGATGCGGCTGTAACTTAATATCTGAGCAAATACTCTAACCATTCAGCTCAATTAATGGGAATTACGAGTGCGAGTAGTTATGTATATGGCCAAGTTGAAGCATAATGCACCAGCAGTTGAGTGCCCACATGTAATGCCAACTGTAGGGTAGCTTTAGTTCCAGTTTCAGCTCCTTAATTGGTGACAAGCACAACACACACACACACCCAGAAGAGGGACTCACATGCGACGTGCTTCAATTGAGGTGATCAACGTTAATTAAAAGCCAACAAAAAGACAGTGAAATTGACTCAGCAGCCCAGCGGCGACGGCGACGGCGACGGCGACTGTTGTGTTGCCTCATTAAGTGGTTGCCAGACCGCGCCCACATATGAGTACCGCCCCCCTTGTTCGCCTTTCCCACTCGAAGCGATCGAGATGAAAAATTAACATTTCGCGCATCATTAAAATTCCAACAGTAGCCTGGGCAAAAGACAACTATGATGCGGATTGGGATTGGGACTGTAAATGTGACTCGGACTGTGGGCCATATGGAACTATGCGGTTGACAAATGCCGCAACGTGCTCAATGTTTCCATTTTCCACTTTCATTTCCATTTCCATTCCCATTTTCCATCTATTGCTTTGTGATTGTAGTCGATTCAGCTGTGCCACAGCCTGTGGCTCATTTGTCGCAATGGCAGCGGAGGGGCGAGCAAATGAGTAAAACAAATGCGTCAACACCGAATTTTCATTTGGTTAATGTGTGAAAAACTACTACAACTACTAGAGAACTGTCTACTTACATACGCATATACGTACGCATAAGCAGGCATCAGTGAAATAATAACATGAATTTATCAATTTGTCATGTTGATATTTGTTTGGCAATTTATTTTCCTTCTGCGACATGTGCTCAGCCTCCGCAGATCTTTCCATCCCGTCCGTCTTTCTCCTTCCGCTCCGTCCAGTTCCGTTCGCTGCCTGCGTTTTCTTTTTCTACATTTATTTATAGGCAACGTTTTTGTGCAACTTGAGGCATATGTAATGCAATTGTGGGGCAGTAATTGATTGTCGTACTTATCCTACTTTCAGAGAAGTTAATGAGCAATGCTTGAGGTATTATTGTAAAAGGTTTTTCATCTGCTTTCACTGCAATTACAGAAACAATATTGTTCCATTCAAAAATGTATTTATTTCGGCATGGGAATAAAAATAAGAACTTGAGCCGTTTTACTAGAAAAATATAATAAGTGCATTTATTTAAAATTTGATTGATAGACAACTTTACAGATTTTTCTATTAGTTAAGCTAAGGAACAATGCAGAAGAGTGCCTAAAATATAAGTATATCACTTGCTAAAAATACACTTTAAAAAGATAATAAACATATTTTTATAATAATATATATATGTATTTCAAATATATGTAATTTATATATGGTGAATTTTATATATTTCCTAAAAATTGTAAATAAAATAAAACTAAATTTAAATATAATTTGCTGTCATTATATAACTTAGAGATAACATATACAATATTCGATTTAGTTGATTGATAAAATGTGTTATTATTCACATCATTTAAATATATTGAAAATATTTGAAATATACTAAAAATATTCAAAATACATTAAATATGTGTATGGGATATACACATATTTCCTTATGTTTGTTTGTTATGGAAACCTAGCTGCGACAACATTTTCAATAGGTAAACATCCTCTACAATAGACTCTCCAAATTAGTCATCTCATTTTTATTATCCGATAAGTATTCGAACGGCTGGATGGAGGAGTGAGTGTATCTGCACCTTGAAGGCAGACACAGTCACAAATCATTCAACAGCCAGAAACAAACAAACAGGCAGACAGAGAATTTAAACTCATTTAACATAACATAATAAGCGGCCCTTAGAATATGGTTGGGTATCAGGATGAGGGAAGTATTCCATATTCAGGTCCAGGTTCAGGAGCTCGACAGATTCCCCACGCATAACGGCTGCCTGTCGCTCAGCGCTGATGCTGATGATTATGATGATGATGATGTCACCTTATACAGAAGCGACACAGACAAAGATACAGATACAGATGCAGATACAAAGATACACATACGCAGAGAGAGAGAGAGGGGCCATAGTAAACACGACCATAAAAACCATTAACATCTGGTGTGATTAACTCTTAAAACGGCGAGTGAAGTCCGTTGGCTCCTAAGCAGCCGCCCCTTCCATTCCGATTGGCGGAGCAGCTGCGTTGTTCCCTACTCCACAACAATAGGGGGAGAGATGGGGAGATGGGGAAGGGCGGTACTCAACTCATTCACACGGCAGGCAGTGCATCAAAATGGGAATCGGAGAGTCGGCAAATGAAGTCAGAGTCGACATCGGAATCGGAGTCAGAGTCGGAGTCAGAGTCGCGTCGTCAGCTTCTTTGTCGCCATCGTCGGTTGATGTCGCCGTACGCTTTTGGAAATTTATGAGTTTCGCTTGAAAAGTATTTTATTGCGTTTATAATTGTGTGTATTGCGGGTGTGTGCGAGTGTGTGTATGTGTGTGCCGCATGGGAAATGAATGGGCAGCTCTCTTTGTGCACGCCAGTTTCCCCCAACCCAGTCTCCCCCCTTTGACGTTCCCACACCCGTAGCCGCTTCACTCTGTAAATGTTGCACATAAACTCTTTAACACTTTGCCTCTCGTTGCAATTAAAAAAAATCTACTTATTGGTGGAAAGTGTTGCCTGCCCAACGCTCATCGGATATGCGACATTGTATCTGTATCTGTATCTGCATCTGTAGCTGTCTGCATTTGTATCTGCTGTATACATTAGGCACTGAGACACTCCCTCCATCTTTGTCCCCCTATCATTTGCTGCTCCACTTTTGTGTTTGGGGGCACCGCATCATTTGTTTGCGTAACTTTATTAGACTCTTGAATTGCGTGTTTAGTTTTTGAACAATTTATGTGTCGATCTCCTCGTTTCTGAGCGATGAAATTGTGGGAAACTTGCAGAGCACACTAAAAGAGGCCGTGGCATCCATATGTGGCAGCTACATTAGATACAGATACATCTGACACTCTGATGTTCATAACAAGTGTGTGCCTAAAACCAGTTGAGTTAAGTCAAGATTCGACTTAAAAATAGCCAGACATAAGTCTAAGACAGCCTCAGACAGAGTGTTAAGGCTAAGACTGACCTCAACTGAACCAGGCGCTGACTTTGGCCGCTTGATTAATATCCAAAGTAAAATTGAAACATTTTTCTAAAATACACAAAAATTAAAACGTACAAATTGCAAGTTATTTGTTTGCCAACATGGTGAACTAAAGGGAAAGATGAGAGTTCCGGGGGCACCTTTCCGCCTTGGCAAAGACCCGCAGCTTGTCTGCCCGAGTTGGGGGGAAAAAAAAGGAAAGAAACCGAACGAAAGACGAAGAAAAAAATTCATTTTCCACGTAATTACTCTGCTGTGATTAGTAAAATTAAACTTTTCTTTTGCATTTCCCTTTGCTTCGCGTGAGTTTTGCTTTTGCTTTTGCCTTTTGATTTCTTCGCTCGGCTGCAAAAAAAATGGCGGCATTTTCTTCTCTCTTTCTTTTTTGCTTTTTTTTTTCATGTGTATTCTTCTCAGTTTCATTTAGCGCTACGTTTTTCATGGGAAAAACTAGAAAAACGCTCGCTGGCGTAGGAAAAGCGCGTAACGGCCAATTACAAGGATTGATTGTGTATGAAAATGTTTTGGGAAAAGTTTCTCAGTGCAAAGTTCTCGCGCTCATTTTTCGTATTTGCGCTCAATGCATAAGGTGTCTAATTTTTCAACGCCGACAAAGATTGACGGCGTTTGTCGAGAGCAATCAAAAATTTTGTTTAACTTCAAAAATGATAAAAAAAAAGGAGCAACGACAAAATTTTCTGTTGAAAGCAAATGCTTTTTTTGTGCGTCGCAGACACTTTAACACTTGAATAAATATTTGTGCGGCAGAGAGAGATTTTATAATGCCACAAAATCCAAACTAATTACTCAAGCAGTCGGTCGGTCGACCGGTCGGACGCGCGCATCATTTCACTTGATATCCTGTCACAGGATACGTGCCCAAGCCGAAGCCGAAGCCAATGCCAGTTAGGCCCAGTTGCAGACAGACAACAACATCATCATCATCTGAAGCAGCAACATTATCATCAGCCCTCATCGCTGAATCGCAGACTAAAATAAATGTTTTGAAAATAATTTCGTGTTATTTCTCTGTCTTTTGAGCCTGAAATCGGGAAATGGTAAATGGAAATGGGAAGAGTCCTTTACTTAGAAAGAAAGAAAGAAAGTGTCACTGGCGCGTGTGACAAAAATTAATATTAATTTGCTGTGTCAATGCATCCGTCATAGCGACAGTTGGACGGCCCAAAAAGTGGTTATTTTTCAGAAGCCTCATTAACATTTCACAGCCGAGAGGGAAAACCACTTGAAAAGGGGTGAAATATTTGTCATTTATTCCGGAAAATATTCAAATTGCATACATATTTGGGGTTTGGCTTTTGAATCACAAGAACAGCATCAATCTACTACTACTATATATCGATGGTTTTGGCAGGTGTGGATGCTGCGTTGAAGTTGTCAAGTTGTCTCTGGAGAGTTTTCCAGCTGGGCGGCAGCTTCTCTTGGTCACACGCCCGACACACGTTTGCTTGAAATCTATGCGCTGTTTTCCACTTCTCCTGGAGAGGGAGAAAATGGGACAATTTACGGTTTGCTTTTACTCATCATCATCAACACGCGGCCGCTGACGGCGAGAGCTGCTTAATTTGGTCTGAGCTCAGTGGGCGACACGTGTTGCAAACGTGGAAGAAGGTGTCATTGTCGACTCCTCCCCTGGGGCAGACTGTTTACATGTTTCTGTTGTTAGTTCTTTAATTTAATTAATACTTAAATGTGCACTGAGAGCGTGAGAAAGCTGAGCTACCGTTCGGAGTAGAGAATGATCTGTCTCAAAGCTGCTCAGCTCCAAGATTTTGGAGAACGTTGGGTTTAATGGTACAAAATGTAACAAAATTTGCACAGACAAATTATTTTAGTTTCCCAAGCTATTTTCTCTGACTGTTTCAAAATCAGGAAAATATAAATTTTAAATATTCACAATTTTTTTTGTACTACATATATGTACTAAAATGAATTATTTTCTCTTTTCGGAATGAAAAAATTCAATCCTTGCAACAAATGCTGGATCAACTATTAATTTTGTATACCCCAGACTTAATAATATTTTTCTATTGCATTTTTAATTTAAATTTTTTATTAATTTAATTGTTAGTTTTTAATATAATTTTTATTTAATTTGTATTTAATTTTTTTTTACACTTAATTTTCCTTTTGCCGACTGCTTTAAGTCTTGATTAAATAATAATAAAAAAATAATTAACAAAACATTTAAACTTATTATTTTTTTTGATCAAGAAATACGATTTTAAAGAGTATAAAAGTAAATGATCCGTATTTAAACTTTAATAATAACACCTAAACCTTCACTATAAATTTGTTTGCTTATTGGTCTAACCTGTATGCACATGTGTTTTCAAATTTTTCCCAGACAGCTGCCAAGTTTCACGAATGCAAATGAAAAACTCTTCGTCAGTGGCTGCCACCTTTCACGACGCGTCGCGACGTAACGCGGCGTGGCATCAACGTCGTCGCGTTGTTGTTTCTAAATATTTTGATTAGTTCTTGTAAATTGTTTGCATTGCCCTGGCCAGGCTGGTCACATGGCTGTGTGTGTTTGCTTAGTCTCACTTAATTTGTAATTTCTACGGCCTGTCTCTGTGGCAACATTTGGTACATGTTGCTTTTGCTGACAAACTCAAGATACTCGTTGTTGCACAATTCACACACTTCCAGAGAGAGAGAGAGAGTGACAAGTTGAGGCAATGTGGCCGACAAGAAGTTACTTTGGCTCACAGCTCAATCAAGCGCTTAGCTAACTGTTAACTTAAATGCCCTGATAGTTGAATGTCTTGCCAACACACACACACACACACACACACACACACTTATAACACATGTGTGCTTAAATTACATTTGACATTTACGAGTTGATAATAAAAATTTTTACAATGGCCGACGCCATTTTACTTGACAAACACTTGAAGGAAGGCCAATCGACTTGGAGATAGGGTAACGTTTCGAATTCAAAACTGGAACAGACTCTTTATAGTGTAGGTGAGGAGGGGTAAGTGGTGTAAAGGAGTGGAGGGTGGTAATGGGTAATGGGTAATGGCCATCAAGTGCAGATCGCTCGTAAAAGAGCATTTTACAGTTGGCACATTCAACTTTTGGACTCGACACGGTGGACACAAGATTTCCAATTGGATCATTTCGATGCTCAGTTCTAGCTCATGTTCTGTGCATTTTTAATTAATCGACTGTAGTTTTTATGGCTTCATTAATTACGGAGCCCTGCAAGGCAAAGCAAGGCGAAACAAGCGACCGAACACTTTAGGGTCCTTGACGTCATGCCACATGCCACAAAAGCCGTCTATTGAATTATGCATCATCGATACGAGTATGTGAAATGCTGTAAATATCAATAATAAAAGTGCGCTGTAAATGGAGAAGGAGCAAGAGGAAGGGGCGAGTGAAGGGGGGAGGGGTACAGGAACGGAGTGCATTAAAAATTTATTAGAATTTGCCTGTGACGCGTGTCCATATGACTACGACTTATTGCTGGATGTTGTCATAAAATAATAATCTTTATGATGGCAAAATTTTAATACAATATTGGTCGGGGGTGGGGAGTCGGAGTCGGAGTCGTGTTTTGTCCCTTATGCCACACAGCAATGCGTCTATCTGTCATTCGAAGATTCATAAATTCACTTTAATTGCTGCAGTGATTTTTTCGCTTTTAGTACCAAATACGTTACGATAGACAGGACTTAAGACTTGCACCGTGTGCTTCTCTCCTCTCCTCTCTACTCTTTCCACAACTGAGAGTGATAAAAGCGTTAAAGTGCCCCGTTAAAATTATGTTCATTAATATTCAACTATTTAGTGACTGAGATTAACTTCCTTGAGTGCGCATGCCAGTTGGCAATTGGATTGCTCTGACAAAGTCTAATCTTTTCTGAGAATATATTTTTAGCTTATAAGAATATGCAGAAATCTTTTGTGTATATGCCATATCTTTCTCGGAATACTGCGAATGCCATATATTTATGGAAAAAAACCCATTACGAAATTCCCTTTATAATATCTATAGAGAATTCCCCAGGGCCTTCTTCTTAGCAAGATTAAACATTTTAAATAAATATAAGTGATTCAAGTGCAAAAGTTTTTCATAGCATAACATTGCAAAAAAATAGGGTTTTCGGCTTGAAGATATGCCGAATCAACATGTAGGAGTATTAAAATATAATTTATATCATTTTTTTCAGATATAAATACATGTTGATAATTTTCAAGAAATGGTAAAGGGTAAATCCTTTATCTACTAATTTGTTCTTGTAATTTGTTTTTTTTACAAGATTCAAAATATTACACATTTTTCAGATGTAGTACGCTGATTGAATTAGATATTATAATGTAAAATGAAGATGATTCCGAAATGTTATCATGTCATTCTACAGATATTGTTTATAAATTACATTCCCTTTAATCACAATAAATGTTGAAACTAGAAATTTATTGCTGTATATATTGCATACGCACAGTTGGCATCTTCTATCATTGATCTTCAAAAAATTCAAGTTAGACAAGTTTTACAGGTAAGCATCAGAAATTTTAGTCTTTTCTAGCGAATCAGAATTGAGTTACGCATTTTTTATTGATTGGCTGGAACAACTTTAGTTTATTAGTAGAAGCATAAGTTTATAGACTGCATAGCTGCATTCATGTTTTGTTTTGACCATGCTTCATTTAGATTCATTTGGCAATTCATTTAACGATCGATCGTAAAGTGCTTGCTGCCTCTTTTGCCTTCCCCACAGTCTTCGTTGCCTACATTCAACACCTCATTGGCATTTGCTTTTCGATATTCATGCCTCTTGTTTCAAAATACTCGTATGCATTGAATGGGAACAGCCGTCGAGTGGCAACAACAAGAGCAACAACAACAACAACTGCAGTTTGTTTACGTTTTTAAGTGAATTTTCATATTTTAATGTTTGGCAACATTGTTGTCGCACAATCCCGAGACGCTGTGGACTCCACAGTGTGGAGGTCGACGGCGGTCATAATTTCCGGCGTGGAATTCGTGGAAGTCGCCGATGCATAAAAATTGCGTTCGCATCTTTAGCTGAATGCAGAGGGGAATTGTGGGCGGTATGGGAGGTTGAGCTCGTTAAATTGCCGCACACACACTGCACGGTTTTATAGGTGGGAAGCAGCACAAAGGTGTTTTCCTTAGCGATTTTTAGTTTTCCTCTAGCGTTGCTTTGAAAAAATGTCAAAGCAAAGCGAATGCCAATATAAAAAAAAGTTGTAGGCTCTTTGATGAAGCAGCAGCAGCAACAACAAGTGTAAACAAACAACAAGGCATCTATATACTACATGTGTACATATATATATATACATACACGTATATACGTGTATACATGTGTGTGGTGTTGTGCTTGAGGCATGTTTCTACTCAGGAGAATGGCGCACATCATTTGGCGTTGAGCTTGAAATTTTATATGCTTGCCGCAGCCGGTTGCCGTTTTGTTGCAAAAGTTTCGACTAATTAGCCAAACGGTTGCAAGAGTTTTGAGTGCTGTTGTATGCAAGGAAAGAGATAGCGATAGAGTAGGCTCTATAGACACGACTAGTAGACGTGCGTGCGTTGGCCATTAAAAATAATTGAAATTGAATTTGAAAATAAACTGAAAAATGCTTTTTGCCTTTTTGGCGTTGTAGCGTGTTGTGGATTTGGGATATGGGATTTAAGATTTGAGATTTGAGATTTTTGGATACTTTTTGGCGGAAAAGTGTGGCACACGGCGCGCTTGATTTGTGTTAGCCATAAGTGTATTGGCGGAGGAGGGAGGCATAGGAATAGAGGGCGAAGAGTTGGGGCATATCGCCTTCGATTAAATGTGCGGCTGCATTTTTCACGTATTCTCAGGAAATGTGCGTTCAATTCGAAATTAGAAAATTTAATTTATTGCCGCCTCGAGAGCATTCGAACGGTGTGGCGTATTTTTAAGTGAAATGGATTGAAATGAAATGATTTTTCATTTATTTCTGTTTTATTTTTTTTCCCGCCTATTGCTGATGCTGATGCTGACGTTGGCGGCAAGACGCCAGCCAGACGCTTCTCATGGCCTGGCCCCAAAAATGCCGACGAAAATTTGTTGGCCACAAATTCGTACCTCTAAATGCGAGAGATTCTCGGTGCCACATTAAGTGGTTGCACCTTTCGGGTGCACAGGGTGTGTCTGCATGCCACGAAGTGGGCATGCAAAATAGCACACACCCTGTTTAGCCACAAAAGGTGCATGGCGACAACAATTTGTGGGCCGAGTTGTCAGCTATTTTCGACAAAGGCACGGGCACGGGCATCCCGAAGTAGGTTGACGCCACCTAGGTATTTCGTTTCACAAAGGTTGCGATTCGAGGAGTTTCGCACCTAGAAATGAAGGTGAAGACGGGAAAAACGGGGTGAAGATACGGGAACATGGGCACGGCAAGATGTCTATCAGCCCGACAAGCTGGCGTCAGTCTCGTGTACTGCAATTATGCAGACAACATGTCAACGCGAATTGTTCAAATTGTCGAGCAGACGAGGCGAGGAAAATCGAGTGGCAACAAATAAAAAGGGACTGTGAAAAGGGCTGGCAATCAGCGTGAGAGACGCAGCTGTGTCCGAGGTGCCAAAATGAAAATCTCGTCGAGATCAGCATCTAATGGTCAATAAATATGAAAATTTAATTGACTTACGCAACACGATACAGGCACACGAATCGCAACAGTGCTTTGAAATTTAAAATGCACACACACATCATGTTCCCCCATCATCATATCATCATCATTCATGAGTCTGGTTAGGAAGTGGGGAATAGAGCATCGTCTCCAAGGCCTGTGCACGTCTCACGTTTGCTTAACAAGCTCCCTGGAGTGAAATAAAAGCGAAAGTGCAAAAGTATTTGACTACGTGATGTGCAGCTCATATCGACGGCATTGGCAGCTCAGTTAGCCACTTGGCCAAGACTCTGTTAGCCATAGTCACTTGAGTAGGTGTACTCTCTCCCTCTCTTTCTCTCGCTCTCTCTGTTGCCAATTAGCCCGCATGTCGGCAGCTGCCTTTTTGGCTTTAATTAATAGGAATTTTTATACAGTTTTTTGAGTCATTTCGCCTATTGTCGCTGTCTGCTTAAAATTAATCAAAACTATCGGACAACTTTGTACACCCTAAGAAAAATTATCAAAAATTTTAATTTCATTATTTTATTCAATTATTTAGTTTAAATTTCAAATGCAAGTAAAATGCCGACAAGCTTATAGAACCAATTGTTAATTCTAAATAAAATATGTAAAATATTTGACTTAAATATTTTCACAGAATATTTAAAAAAAATATTAAAAATATATTAAAAATAATATTAAGCATAAACAAGTTGATAACAAGTTGCTATAATTGAACTAATTGATAATTCTAAATCAAATATGTAAAATATTTGACTTAAATATTTTCACTGAATATCTAAAAAACTATAAGAAATTATATTTTTAACTTAAATGAAATAATAAAAAAATAATATTAAGCATCAGCAATTTGATAACAATTAACTGAATTATTGCAATTTCATAAAATAAATATGGAATTTGTATTTTGATTTTACTGCAGTCAAATCATTAAAATCCAGTTATTTTATATTTAATTTTAATGATTTTAATTTAAATGTAATCTGTTAAAATTAGTTATGACTATATTTATTTGTCTAATGATTTTTTCTCTGGGTGTATGTTGCACTTGTGGCGACAGTCGAGGCGTGTCCAAGCGCTAGGTGCCACATTGTGCCACGAACTGAATCCAAAACTCGCAGGGAAGAGTAAAGCTGCACTCCCTGTTGCACAATGCGACAGGCGAGGCATGCCACATGCTCCTTCTCCTGCTCTGTGGCAGGCCCAGACGGTCGGCTGTCAACACTTGCCAATTGTTCGTCTGCGCCATTGGACTTTTCCACATAAAAACGCTCAGTGAAAAACCAAAATGAAATATGAACTATTTTAACGCCTACTTAATTTGTTCTGTTCTCTTCTCATTTCTGTGGCCTTACTATAAATTTAAATTAATTTAGCGTTGAAAGTGAAAGTGTTAAGCGAGTTGCCTGGCAACACCCTGAGAGTTCATATATTTTATATAGAATACTGAATTCCTTCCCTTTAGCCACCACCCACTGAATCTGGCCAATTGGCTGTTGCCAATATTTTAATAAATTTTTGCTTAACAAACAGTTTTCTCGAGGTAGAATGTCGACCTAAATAAATAAAGATATGTTTATGTGCAAAATATTAAAGACAAACAAACTGAATGGACCACACTCATACACTATGTGAATACACACTCACACTCATATACTCACACATATGTCGCCGCCTGACCAATTCATAAGTCTGCACTTAAGGCAGCAGCAGCTGAGAACGAGGACACGGACAGGGAAAGGGACAAGGACAAGGACAATAACAACCTGTGCCAAGGTTGAAGGAGCTGTGGGTGGTGGAATGTGGAAGGAGGAAGAAGGTTAGGCTAACGTATAAACTGCAGGCTCGCATATACATAAAAATCATAATAAAATGTATTTACCCCAGGATCAAATTATGAATCTGCTTATGACCAGGATACGGCAGGACATGGCAGGGCTGGCAGCTAAAAGGTGTGCCCGGCCATCTCAAGTTATATGAAAGCCGCAGGCTGTCCAACCCGTAAAAAGGACAAACGTATATTTATGAAATGAACAAAACTATAAAGGACACCCACACACATACACAGGACCGAGAACAATGTGACGACATTGATGTAGATTTGGATTTTTGGGTCCACATGAAAATTTGTGCACATTTCAGCACAAAACGCCCCTGAGGTGTTACGAGCTCCTTAAAGGTGCTGTCCTTAGTTATATTCCGGGATGCTGTCCAAGCTGTTGTGTCCCTTTTGGGGGACTGCCAGTCTATTACCCAACTACTTTATGGCATGTAGTTACACCTAGGCAAGCCTGCGGCGACAACATATGGTCAGAAGTAAAACTGAAGCATCGGGGGCAACAAGAAAACAAAACAACACAACACACGCCTCAATTTCTCAACGTTTTATAAAGTTTATTTCGCATTTCACATTCGCTTTCCTTTTGGGCTTCCGTTCATTGTCAGCATCATCAACAGCCATCAACATCATTCAGCCCACAAATACTTCCAGTTGTTTCTTGGTGACATCTGCCTCTTCCTCATCCTCCTCTGATGCTGCTGCTTCTTGAGCCCGGGGGCGTCGAGTGTTGCTTAAGTATGTGCGTCACATACGCCACGAACTGGTCGACAGGGACAACTGGGACTGAGACGTCTGTCCTGAAAATTACCTTTCTTGCAAAAACAACAACAGCCCAAAAAAAGGAAATTACCTAGCGGCGTGTTAAATTGACGGTCTTTTGAATCAGCTCACGTAGCATTTTATTAGTCAATCAAAGGATACTTTGGCATGCATCTCATTAGCCAGGGACAGTTTCGATCTCAACACTATAAATAGACAATCCGACTATCCAACGCTTTATTTACCAATTGATTTTATTACGAGTATTTCATTTCATATAATATATTAATTTTATTTTTATAATTTGACAATTAAGTACTACATTATCATTGAGATAAATATGCTTAGCAAATGTTTCCTGCACATCTTTTGCTAATTTGTAATTATAAAATTGTACCAAAAGAGAAGTGCATCTAGTGCAGCAGCAATAAGAAATAAAAATGCAATTCTTATTCAGAAAATTTTAATAAATATGCATTTTTCTGAGAGGGATTGAATGGAGAAGGGAGAAGTGCAATTGTGCACTTTGCATTAAAAATGCTCTGGCTAAAAGCTCAACAATTAGCAACAATTTTGAAATGCAAAATGGCAAACGGAAAGCCAAAACGAAGAAGCGACTGCGTCTGAAATGGCCAGCACCAAAATTAAAGCAACTTAAATGGAACTTATTAGATTTGTATACTTTTAATTTGCATTCATAACAGTTTCAGTTCCAAAAAAATTCAAAGGCGACTCCTTTGAGGAGGGGGGATGGGCTCTTTCTTTGTAACAGTTAAGGGCAATTTCATAGCGAGTCGGAGGACAACAGTTGGCAGTTGTACCCGACTCCTCTTGTTCCTTCTCCTGTCTTGGCCGTAGACGCGACGCAATTGAAACCCTTTTCTTGTTTTTGCAACCAACCCAAACTCAGTCTCAGTCTCAGTCTAAGACTGAAACTCAGACCCAGACCCAGTTCCAGGTCCAGATCCAGCCAGTTTCTCTGTGTGGCAGTGTGGACATGACGTATTTCTTTCTCGTCTTTTGGCTGATTTAAATTTGCTTCTGTTGGAATAAAACAAAATTAATTTGTGCATATTTCTTGAGCGAGTCCAGACGAAATACGAAGCTTGAGATGCTTCCTCACCCCCTGCTGCTGCCTTGGACATTTATTAAAAGACGAAACGAGCTGGCAGGCAATGGGGAAATGGAAACCTTTTTGGCCAATCCTAGGAATAATAAAAAATATCAAGTGAAAAGAAATTTCATAAAACGAAAACAATTTGCCGAAATTAAAGAATAATAAGAACCCGACGCTTTCCAAGTCAAAAGATGATGACCAAGAGCATTTACAGATATACGAGTACTACATACAGATATATTGTCTATATTTATTTCCCATATAGAGAAATGCATAATTGCATGTCCTCCCAGAGGAGATACGGAAACTGGGACAACACACGTGCCGGTTACAAAGCAGATAAGTATAAAGATATTGATATACAATCGAAAGTGGATGAACGGCGGCCCATAAATCCATTAGCAATAAATAGTTTCGATATGAAGGCAAGGAAAATAAAATAAAATAAAATTATTTATACGTTTCGCACGGCGCGACAAGCAGGAAAATTAGTGCGAATCGAGTATGATGACGGGTTCGCTGAATAGGAATGGGAAAGGGAATGGGATTGGGAAGAGGAATGGGAATGGGAATAGGAATGGGAATGGGATAGCGTTGTCAATTTTCGATGCACTGCAAATGAACCAAAACAAAGCGGGAATATAGGAGAGGGACAGCAATCGAACAACTGTATCGAATTACCAATCATTCAATACAATGCCATCCCATCCCCCTTTGCAGAAAAGTTGTGACATGGTCACGCGACCTCAGGACCGACACAACGGAGGAGGGAGAGAAGGGAGGTTGGCTTCATAGTTCACGGTGTCAGATTTACCGATTCGCCGATTTAGTAAGTTGGATTTGCACATTGCCAAAAATTCGTTGCCTGATGGGAAAACGGTTTATTCACCAATGGGCCTCCTCTCCCCTTCCCCCTGCATCATACTCCCCCTCTACCAGTTCCCCATCCAAATCACATGTGTAGTTGAATTTTTGAATTCATATTGAGCCATCAAAGCATTATGAGCACACTCTTAGTATCACTTAGATTGTTGGTCTGTGTTGCCCCCGCCCCGCAAGCCAAACAATTGAATTGAGAATGGCATAAAAGCAACGGAGCAACAAGGCCAACAGCATGTTGACCAAATTGCCGACAATTTGGGTTAACTGTAAATTTCACTGGCAAAACGGCAAACAGCAAACGTGCAAGTTTTAACAAAATTGAGTACAAAAATGCGATTCCTTGAGCTTGAGTTCAGTCATCAGAATAGTACGAGAGTAGTATCTTCGAGATGTCCAGGAGTTGGGGGTTTAGCTGCCATAAAATTCACTGGGGCGTAAAGGATGCGATGCCTTTTAATAATAAAACGGAGAACTGAAGAAATAGAAAAAAAACTACGGCCTGGCTGCATAAACTAAAACTAAAGCCTCTTGGCTATGCCCAGGCACGTCTTAAATGTTGAAATTATGTAAAATAAAATGTGCGCCAAAAGGATAAACGACTCTTAGGCTGACGTCAGCCTTCCAATGCCGTTGACTGACAGGCAGGAGGCGTCATCAGTCCGAAGACGGAGGATGGGAGGACGGGAGACGGCTTACTTGCAAACACTCGACAATCCTTGCAAGGTGCAAAAAATGCTGCTAAGGACTCCACAAAATGTCCATTTGCATGCCCTGACATCGTGTCCTGGCTAATAACCGTGAGTAAGCGAACAGGTGCTGCCTCAATGCCTTTGGCGTCCAACGCTGTGATCAATCTTGCTAAGCTTTTGTTTTCGCTGGGTTTTTGTTTATGGACAAAAGGACACTCGACGCCTTACAAGTGCCACTGGCAGCGTCAGACATTGAGACATTTAGACATTGAGACATCCAACAACAAAGCAAATTGGGAACGAGTCGACAGAGTCCTTTTCGGCGTCTTGGTCTATGATTGATTAGCAATTAATTAGCTACACAAATAACTGTAATTATATGCCAACGAGAACAATGTCAGGCCTTTGCGTCAAGCGCTCTTAAGATCTGGGATCCCGACCCCGCACAATTTCGAACCCACCCCCTGCAAAAAATATTCGTCTTTTTATACCCTCTACGCAAAGTTGAACAGAAATGGATTGCTTAGATATTTCTTAACATTTTTTTAGATTAAAAACAGTTCTCAAGAAAAAGATTAGTTTATATTAACCAATGATAATAATTGAAGTATATGCTTCTAGTTGTTTTATTAGTTTAGGATTAACTTAAGTAAAAACAGCGACAATGGCGTGAGTGAAATTTTGTATAATTAAATACAAACTTTACATATTTAATATAAGTTCCCAACACATCTATATCCGAAATATTGAAAATATCGTCTATTATTTATAAATAAATTAAAATTAAAATAAAAAAGAAATGCATTTCAAGTTTCATATAAATATAAAAGATGATTCATTTAGAGTAAGAATTAAACAACATTTACCATAGATAATTCTTTCATTTTTTTTTTTATTAATTTGTAGGGTATATCTGTGGTCTGGCATACTTTTAATCCCTTAAAGTTGCGCACTTTTTATTGCCATTGAAAATTATGTACTTGCGAATATTTGGTTTTTGTTGTTGGTTAGAAACTGCTCCACCTTTTTTGTTGTTGTTGTTTTGTTGTTGAGCACAGGGCGCATCGTTAGCTAATTTGCATTTTGTTGTTGTCATTTAATGTGCTTATGAAACGAATTTGTTGTAACTTTGGCACTTGCGGGCTGCGTTTGTCATTGCTTTTTACGATGCGAATGGCATCCAATATATCCTAATGACACTTTATTGTCAGTCCAAGTATTCGTCACAGCCAGACCTATAGAATAAATATGCCCGTTTTCGATTGGGTATATTGGCTGACAGTCACCCCTAATTGCAAACTTACCCCGAAATTTGTTCTACAAAATTTAAATGTGCCTCAAGAACTACCTAAGACTAACGATTAAAGAGGTTGTCTTAAAGTAGAAGTATATAGTCGAATGTAAGTGAGAGATAACTTGGCCCGAGAGGAGCCTTTTGTATTTGTCGTGTGACATGTCGACAGTTTTGGCCGGCCAACAATGCATGACTGACCCTGTCAATACTCTATCCCAAAATCCATTTAGTGCATATGCAATATTTAATGCATGGACATGGATCGCAAAAGTGCGTCCAAGTCCAAGTCCAAAGTAATGTCAGACCCTGTCAGCTGCACAACCGTTTGAGACCCGGACTTGGAACTTACTTATGTGCCTGTGGCGGCATTGTTTCGAGTTACCCCCTTATCCCCTCGCTGTTACCCCTTGTGATCCCCTAAAACCAGTCGAACTGCATGTGCATTTTGCTGACATTGAGTGCTCCGACAAGCGACGTGTACATCGAGGATGAGCATGAGAATGAGGATGAGGATAAGGACGATGTTGTCCTCGAACTGTTGGCTCTTTATGGCTGAAAGCTTTTGTCGCTGCCGTGGCACTAAACATGTCTCGTGTCTCCTTGTTGCCGTTGTCGTTTTCCCGTTGGCGCGACTCCAAAATATAACTTAAGTTTCTGGTCAAATGAATTTGGCAAAGGTAGCCGAAAGCCCCAAAAAGGAGCCCTAAAAATTCCAAAAATCTAGCATACATTTGGGAGCCGCATCTCGTTCGGCAAATGCCAACTGAATTTATGCAAAATGGCAGCGGAAATGTTGTTTTTGTCAGTGGCAAAGACGAAGACGAAAACGAAGCCGGGGACACAGTTTTGGCCAAGGCAAGTGTAAACCACATTTGGCACTTTAAGTGGCTTTTCTTTTGGAAAAACCAATGCATTGCTTTGGCTTTGTCACCTGTTTTGCTCCCCCCTCAAGAGTTTGCCTGCCAATTCCATTCCCGTGCAAAGTTTTTACGATCTTGTCAACATTTTGTGTTGAGTGCATTTTTACGCACACATTGCCTCACGTTGCCACACCTCCCACCCTTACCTTCCCGCCTCCTGGCGGCGTGGCAGTAAAATCGAAAAGTAATGCAATAAAATTCGCTTTCATTAAAAGCATTAAAATAGGTTTTTGACATGCCATAAAAATTGTTTTCACGTAAACACAAAACACACATCGAAAACTGCTGCTGTTACAATTTACTCTCCTGTGCGAGAGAGAGAGGGAAAGAGCGGGTCTGAAAGGGAGGAGAAGAGTCTGGGGAGCTTCTGTTGGCTGTTTTCATTCGCGTCTAAATGGGATTTTTATTGTTCTGGGAGCTGTGGCTGACGCATTGCCATTAGCCGCTACACGGCATTTGCCACTCACCTAAGCGCCACAAGGCGTTGAAAGGAGAAGGGGGCAGAGCACGTAGGGGAATGCAATTTTAACCAAAGGCATCATCAAGGGAAAGGCGTTGATTTTTACCAGATATTATCTATTTCATCATACATGTGTTCATGGGATGTGGGCCAAGCAGACAGCTTAAAATAACTAAGGGAATTATCAACGCGTCTACGTGGCATGGATAAAAGTGATGAATGAATTTAGAATTTGAGCGGAAAGATGAACAGGGCAAAGCGAGACTGAAAGAATAATTGAAGTTATTTTTATAACCATTACCAATTAATGAGGAAAGTAATAAAGTTATGCTTATATATTTAAGATGAATAAATTAATGGATTAATGCTAATACAATAAAATCTACAGTCAGCCAGTTTCCTATGATTGAATGAAATTTGCAAAGTATTAGCTCATATTTTTAGATATAAAATAATAAAATTATGTTAGATAAATAATACCAATTTTTGCCGCAATATGCAAATATTTAATATTTTTAAACCAGGGATTAAAAACGAAACGAATATCGGTTTCAGTTACGGTTTCGGCTATGATCGAATTAAGATTTTCAGTTATGCAAAGTAAGTTTCGGTTTAAAAATACCGGTATGGTTTCGGTCGACAAAAAAAAATTTAAGTTTTTGGTTGACCAAAATAAGAAGCGTTATTCATTGCTTTACATGAAAAAAGACTCAATGGTTTTATTAGCCTGGAAATAATTGTTATCTGGTTACTGCGTAATGTCGATATTATCATAATTTGACCTTATATTAATTTGGTTCATTTGGTTTGAACATTTCGATTATACTTTTTTTAATAAGTTCGAACTCCCGTAACTTTGTCAAAAGTCAATCAATTTCCATGCGCAATGTAAATTTGAGCATGATTTTACCTCTAAATTCGTTTTGCATTTAAATTTTGTTCATTTTAAAAATTCGAAAATTTCGAATTTTTTAGAAATTTTACAGTGTTACCCCTTATCATTTTTCAAAAAATTTAGAAAATTTCGAATTTTCAAAATGAACAAAATTTAAATGCAGGACGAATTTAAAAGTAAAATCATGCTTAAATTTACATTGCGCATGAAAATTGATTAAGTTTTGACAAAGTTATGGCAGTTCAAAGTCATCAAAGTGGCTCAGTAGCTGCGGCGGCCAGAACCGAAATTAACCCTTATAACCTACTAAACAGTTATTTCGGTTTAAAGAATTTCGGTTCATGGGTTTCGGTACAGCGGAAAAAATGATTTTCAGTTATGGTTTCAGTTACGGTTACAAATTTCAATTGGTTTTCACCGGTGAAAGGTTACGGTTTCGGTTAAGTTTTAATCCCAATTTTTAAACTATCAATGAATTTTCTAAATGTTTATTTTTAATTATGTCAAAAAATCACGCTACAATCTTCACATAAACTTTACCAAATTATGCTTAATTTAGTTGCCTGACAAGCATTGACAGCGATTAAAATCAGATTTTATAGGTAATCCTTGGTCTGAATATTTTTCTGGACAAAGAAAAATAACTGCTAAATTGGCAATTGACAGAGACAAAATCGAACGTGGATAATAATGCAGCGTTATTAACTTGAAATTGCGTATACGCAGTGAAAGCCACAGAACGGCATGTTATCAGAATGGAGGGAAAAGGACACTCTGAATGGAAAGGCATTCGGGAATTGGTCATCACTTGTTAATTGCTGCGACAGTTTGTGGGAAAAACATAAGCAATTTGGGGTACATTGCGATGCTGTGTGCTACGTTTAGATATTTTCATGATGTAATAAATGATATTAATTTTAATAATTGCCGCGATTCTTATTGGCAGACTTTGGGGCGAATGGCTTCGTTGCCATCGACTCGTAAATAGCAAAAAATATGGCATACCATTTTTATTTAGGCCACTTATTTTATTTGCCTCCATCAGATGAGATTGCTTTGGCCCTGGTTCGGTCGGTCGACTATATGAAAATATTTAATGATGACCATGAAAACTGCTTAATCGGAAGAATGAATATGAACATGAATATGAATATGAACATGAACATGCCGTGGCGTGGCGTAGCAGACTGGGAACCTTGGCCAGATAATAAGCAGAAAGAAAACATAAATACATTCGGGAAATATGAAAAAATAACCGAAATATGTGCAAATCCAAACAAACGTTCCCTTTTGGCTTTTTTGCACAAACAGCAGCATTTTTAATATAGCTGTCATTCGGATACCCCTATTCCCCCCAAGAAGTTATATATTTTTATTGGTAACGGCAACGACTATTTTTCGCATTTATAATGTAGGACCATATATTTTCATGAACACTAAATTATAACGCGGAATGGGGCTGAGTAGGCGCCCATTTCTTGGATAAAGAATCCTTCGTTTAGCTCTGACAACAAACAACTGAAATTATTTATATTCATATTTTTATAAATAAATATTTACACTTTTTGTAAAAATTACCAAATTAAGTAAAAGTGTTCGAATGCCATGGATAAACTATGTAAATTTATAAGTGTCGATCTTTGCGATGTGCTGTTGGATTTGTTCCATTGTGAGAATGAGAATAGAGCTGCATCGAGACATGATGTAGTGGATGGTATTAGTTATTTTATAAGACACAACTATCCGAAACGTCTGGTCACCTACGATGCGGAGGATATAGGAGAACCGCGTCTTATACGCATCTCCGATCTTACCGAAAGTGTCATGAATCTAATGATGCCCAGCTGTGAAAAGAATGATGTTCAGGAGGAAGATGAGTGTGAAGAGAATGAAGATGAATGTGAAGAGAATGAAGATGAATGCAAGGAGAATGAATGCCAGGAGGATGAAGAGAATGAATGCCAGGCAAGTGAAGTGGAGTGCAAGGCGGTTAAAATTGAAAGCAATTTGAGCAACGAAAAATGCAAGGACGAATGCGAGCGGAATGAAGTTGAGGATAAATTTAAGGAGAATAACAACAAAATTGTTTGCAATTTACTGAAATCTTTTTTTCCCGGCGAGAATCTCAACGAAGCGCGTCTCAAACAATTGGAACAATGCAGTAAGATCCTCCACGAGCGTTTTCTCCAGCGTCAGGCTGAAGAAGGTAACGAGGTGTCCACAATGGAGAAGAAGTGGGAATCCCTCAAGTCGATGCAAAAGTTTTGCTTTTATTGGCAGGCTCTTACCGGACATATACTCTATCCGACGCCTTTCGAGAACTTCAAGGATATATTTATCCGGCGATATCGAAGAAAGTGTCCACGTGGTAGTGCGAGGGAGCTGCGGAGTGTGGTGCGACGTTGTTGGCGTTGCTTGAAAAGCGAGGAACGTGTTCCCTTCAATCTGAATGCTTTGTTGTATCATGTCAGCACCGGCAAAGTCGATCCCTTCGATCATTGTGCTGTGCGTATGCTCTTAAATCGATGGAGATGATGACCTTGATACCATCTGACTAGGAAGGTAGAAGGGGAGAGGATGGTCATTAAAGTGTCTGTCAAGCAGGCAGAGTAAATTCGATTTTGATTTTAATTTCCATTTTCATATTCATTTTTTTATACGAACCAGATGCTGGACAATGTACTGTGTGCGATCTATTTTTGTGCAGAGTTTCAATATTTTGTTTTTTTTTTGCATTTTCACTTTGCTGCTGTCTGAAGTGGCAGTTGCCCCACTTGCCCCACTCTCCTATTCAGCTTTTTGATATTTGCACTTGAACCACATTTTGCATTCGATTCGGTTATTTTGGTAAATTGGGGAAATGTTACAAATCGAGGCGTCAAAATAATAATGGATCTCAGCTCATTTTGCACAATTCTCAAGGTCACCATTGTTGACATGGCATTGAACAGTTGAATATTACGTATACGCCACGAAGTGTCATCTGCCACTTCTCGAGGTCTTCATTGAGAATACAATATAAAACAGTTTAATTACAAATTGTTACTCATATGTTTTCAGTTTGAGGTCAGTGGAGTTTGCGATTAACAAATCCCGGTCTGGCAATTTTGGTGGTCAGATTTTCAATTTTCCCATGCGCATAAATTAGCAATAAAAAATTTGTACAGATTTTGCAGTAAAACAAGAACTATTTAAAATGTAATTTCGTTTTTTACGAGCCGCAATGCTTAACTTTGTCCTGTGTCCTGTCCAGAAATGGCAGAAGTCAAAGTTAGAAAAAATACAAATAAAAATAAAAAACAATAAATAAAATTGTAGCAAATCGAACGGCAGCTCGGCCTGAAATCAGATCAGTCGAAGCGTGTACGGCAACATTATGCTAATAGAAATGGTGCTCCCGGGGAGGGAAATGGAGGTGGAAACATTGGGGGAGAGACATTGTCTGCGGCTGGTGTTGAGTTTTATTGAAAAGGCCTCGCAAATGGGAGACAGGCGGGGCGGGTGGGAAGTCGCCACGTTTATGGCTGGCGAATTGTCGTTGACAACTTTTGGCGAGCCTCACATAAAACGAAATGAAATGGAAAACTAAACTAAAGTTAAAAAAATAAAAGAAGAGAAGAAAGAAAGAGGAAAATCGGCAATGGCATCAATTCGCCACGTTTCGCCAGCTGTGTGCAACTGTATCGAAGTCGTGTGTGTGCGGCTTCAAATTTATTGTTGTAGATATTGAGTTTTATAGGATAGTGGGCCCAAGTCCAAACATAACCCGCCCGCCTTCCGTCTCCCGTTCGCCCGCTGCTTGCGCATATTTCGCTCCTCACGGATTTGCGCATTTTTAAGCGCCGAAATCGAAAAACAATTGGCATTCGCATGCCTGACACTTTCAGCTCCTCTTGAAGCGTCTGTGTCAAATGTAGCACTAACCCCTTACTCCGCATCCCCTTCTTCTACGCCTTCTTTACCACTTCACACTCAAACCCTTTTGATTTCCTCCTTTTCCAACTCGCTTTTTTTATGGTCGACTGTTGCAAAGATTTTGTTGTTTTGATATTCGGCAATTTTATTGCCTCGACCCAAGTTCGCACCTCAATTTGTCTTCGTAAATGTGAAAAATGTGGAAATTAGTTGCTGCCCCGCAGGCCTTTCTCTCTGCCACATTTCATCAATCACACGATGTGTCACACCTATCGCCGTCTGGGGCAGGAATCAGTTGCAGCTCCCAACAAAACTGTGGCGAATTGCTAAACAAAACATGGTAAAAAGGAGTGTGAATGCCACGCCCACTCGGTGGTTTCAAGAGGCTGACGTTAATGGCAAGCCACTGAAATTTGTAGCATACTTTCAGGCGTTTAAGCCAAAACTCAAACACAAAACTGTACTTCACTGCTTATAGTTGGCCAACTTTATCGATGAGCCTAAAGATTGTTGTGTATGTCACTTTTGGTCCATTTTTATGCAAAGTCGCAGCGCAAACACATAACGTAAAAATCAATGGCTAAAAGTCACCCTGAAAGCAAGTTACAGCTTCATTGTGATGAGTTTGTTGGACAGTTGGTCGATCGACTTCTACTCTCCATTAACATAACAATAATTATGGCCAGCATTTGGCCTGAGACGTTAAGCAAACAAGCGACAAAAAGTAAATGGTATTCTGCAGCCCTAAGCAAAAAGCGCGTTCTCTCAATCACAATTGACATCCTGGCAAGCGGCAGCCAAGGAAAATTTGGCCAATGGTCAGCAGACGCTCTGCATCCGGTTGAATTGATTTTCAGCTATGAATTTCTATTCCCTATACCCTTACAGAGGGTTTTTTAATTTTGTCATGAAATTTGTGTCGCGTTGAAGGGATAAAGATTGTATATATTCAAGTCCGTCTTTTTCTATTCCAACACTATATCACTATATCTTTTGGAACGATCGTTAGTATTAAAGATTTTGTTGTACAGCTTGCGTACTTGGAATTGACTTAAACATCCTGATAAAATTGTTTATAATCAGATTCGCATCATACAGCTGCCATACACAGAAAAGAGAAATCATTATAAAATTCAAGTTTAAAATTCTTGATTTTAGCATGTATTTTTGAAGTATGCTTTCAGAATATTTTTGTTAAACTAAGACAATATGCGGAAAAAATTGCAATAACTCAACACTAAAATAGTCCGTACTTGTATTAAGTATTTTTTACTTGACTTAAGAAAATCCGGGGTTGCCGTACTTCTGATACCGCAATGGATTGATTTTAGTTTGGAATCTCTGACTTTTTTATTGTGTAGAAACGATCGAACAATAATAAAAGTTTAGTATAAAAATATTTGTTGTTTCTTAAGACTTTGTTTAACACATTGTAAACAAATTTGGTCTATACAGGACTCTGTAAGGATATCAAATCTTCAGTGAGCTGAAGATAACCTTTCATTTTTATTTTGCTGTGAGTGTGTCACATGTAAGACGCCGAGAGTAACTGTTCCACGTAATTAACTTCAATTTGAGTCTTTGCCAATGTGCTGTTCGACAGCACAAAGAAATCTTGGGTTGGTTCGCTCATTAGGAGGCGAACATAAATTCCGCTTAAAAAAGAGGAAAATTGACAGGCGAGCAGATTTGATATTCCTGTTAGCTCGCCAGCAAATCCAATTTCCGAGCGGCAGTTTTAAGACTTGCGGCTTGAGGCAGCGTTGCACGTACGCGCAACACTTTCAGCGCCCACGCAATAAGATGAGAGAGAGAGGAAGAGATGGAGGAGCAGGTCATGTCGCGGTCATAAATACAACAATGCCGCTTATGCCCAGAGTGAAGCTGATGTTGATGCCACCATTGCCACCATCGCCGTTGGCAGTAGCAAAGTTTGAGCAGAGTGTCGCCAGCGCCATAAATTTGCGAGCAGAAACTCACGGATTTATGTTGGAAAACGCAACGACGCCAGGACATGGGGCAGGAGATATCAAAGCAGCAAACAGGACGCAAAGATATGAATTCGGCATAGGAGAAGGTTGTAGAAGGAGTAGGCAAGGCAGGAAGGGGCAAGGAGGAGCAGGGTATGGCTGAGATTTGCACTGCAAACGTAATCCACTTTAAAGTTTTGTCGCCGCTTTCATTTGGAAATGAACACGAAACGCGGCCTCGGTTGCCGGTCATGTGATGCGAGTGCGATATCCTTGCGGATATCCTTGAGCCAACGTTCTTCTCATCTCTTTCTTTTTTTTTCCTTCTTTTTTTTGGCAACCACATGCAGCAATATCATTGTCGTCGTCGTCCTGTGGCCATAGCCTGACACGACTTCTTATCCAATTTGCATTTAACGCAGCACATTTTGGCCAATTTCACAGGCTTCGTCGCGTCAAGCGCCAAATCTGCTCTCTGCTCTTTTCAGAAACAAAAAAAAAAACCAAAAAGTCTCCTTGCAAATCCCATTTGCAGCAGTATTTGCATTTAAACTCTCAGTGAAATTGAGACGAGCTGGCTGAAATTAATAAAAGTGCCTGCCAGTTAGTCGAACCTTCATCTTCCTATTCCGGCGGCGATTCCGTTGGCGACCGCAAGTAAAAATGTTCAATAAACGTCCGGCAAGAGAGTTGGCAGCTAACCGCAAACGCCTTCAATATGAACCAAACTCTCTCCCTCTCTCTCTCTAACTCCAACCCGGCTACAGTCAATTTGGCATTTTAGCCATTTTTAACTACAACTAGAAAGAAAAGTACAGTAGAGTAAGCTCGTTAGCGAGATACTCGTTACATGTATCTTTGCAGTGGCTCAATTGAGTTGCAGCAACGAAGTTAAATAACAAAAAAGATAAATAATTTAAAAAAAAATGATTATATAATAATGAATGTAAAGCGCAAAAGATTGAAGCGCTCTTCGCCATGATTGTATTAGCGGATTATGTCTTATAGACGTCCGCTTTTAATTTGTAATATTAATAAAAAATATAAATAATGAATGTAAGCAATCAGAACCTTTCCAGGACTCAAACCTTTGTCCTATTCATTACAATACTAAGCGCATAATTCTGATTCAGTAACCTCCACAAGTACAACTTTTTATTTTTGTTTATTGAGTCGGTCGGAACTATACTAAAGGGATGTGTGCCTTGTGAATCACTGTACTAACAGAGGTCTTTTCTTTATCGAATGCCTTTCTCTGCCTGTTACATACATTGCCACAAAGTTATAATACTCCTGAAGTGTTTGGGTAACGAATGTAGAAACAACAACAACAATGGCAACAGCTGACTCTGACATGGCCCGCCCGCTAGCCGTTAGTTAGTTTGCGGTTCGGTTCTCACTTAGCGTTAGACAAAGTATCCATACCACGTCCATATAGAGCGACCAATTAAAATCTCGTGGTCCCACTATATACGACTATGCCAACAATCCGGCCGATAGACGACCCTCCGCCCACCCAATGGGGAAACAATTTTGGAGCAGCTGCCCCCTAGGAATGGATGAGAGAGGGGAGGTTGCAACGTTTGGGAATTGGGCGGATGAGCGGATGGGCGATGTCGAGGTGCTTGTGACAGGCCTAGGTATTAATTAGGTTGTTAATTTTGCATTTGGCGTGCGTCGTTCGCTATTCCCGTGAAAAGCGGCAGCGCCAATGATGACACACGTGGCACGATGATAAATCTTGCGGCTTGTGCAACAGCAGTGCAACACATGTCGCAGTTGCTCAGTGTCCACATCTCTCCCTCTCCCTCGCCCCCGACATTCCTCCTGCTGCCCGAGGCACCTGTCTCAATTAAGCGTGCAAATCGCACGCATGTCAAAACTAAATGCCGCACCACGCAGCAATATTGTGGCAATGTCTGAAGATCTAAGGGCGATCGTTAAGACGCCTTCATCTGGCCCTCCCTTTCTACATACATACATATATAGTAGACCCATTCCATACCATCCCAACAGATCGCATCATTCATGTTGTCATCCTCGATGTGAATGCGGTGCGTTTTTTGCTTTGAACACATCTCAGGTTGAGAGTTAGAGACTCGAATAAGAGAATTTCTCGTTAGTTGCGTTTATGCGTGACACAGATCGTGATAATAACCGAAATATACTTGGAATAAATATTAAATTTTAAGAAAAAAAATTGTATTGCAATATTTATGTCAACTTTATTGCTTTTTTTTAAATTATTGATTACAATTTTATCATAAAATCGAAGGAAAGTTTAGATTTGTCTTTTATAGCAATTTTCTAATTCTTTGATAAAAATCATACACGATTAATTTCTTTCATTTATAGTATGATACAAATAAACACAGCTTAATACAATTGAATTTCTTGACTTTTGCTGATGGATTTGTGTTTTGAAATATTGATACAAAACAGTTTGTGTTCTCAGAATACATGAATTCATTGGGGTAGATAGATTTCCAGCTAAATGATGTTGGAAGTATTCAATCAACGCCTCGTTAATTAAAGTTTCCTTCGTCCAACTAATGCTAAAGAGCCATGGCAGATTGCAATTGAGATTTTAATAGACGTGTACTTATAAATAACTATATATATTCCGTACATATATGATTGTGCCATATAAAACACATGTGCTCCTTTTGGACTGCCTGGTAGGAAAGTCTTTAAATCTGATAGAAATACTGAAATGCCGTGGAAACTTAATGATCTGTGGCTAAATAGAGAGCCAGATATGACAAGTAAAAAAGAATTTATGGCACTAAACAACAAGAATGACAACAACAACAACAACAACTCGAAGGAAAACTAACCAACCCTCCAGTGGCAGGAGCACCCTCCGATAGCAACTTTTATCTGAGTCCCAATGAGAGGAAATTCGCACAAATCACGCAAAATTTTGCACACTTAACGTGAGCTGCTCGCTAAGGGTGGCAGAGTAGGGGGGTGGACAGGGAGGCCAAGGGAGTAGAGGGTGAAACAACCAACTGATAAGAACTTGCAGCCTAATGCACCGTAGCTTTCTGATGGAGTTCCGCAACGGGAAGCGGGCAACTGACAACGGACAGCGGGCTTCAATTTTGCACCAATTTCCGTTTCCCCTCTGGAAAATGGACAACAACATTGAATTGAAAGCGAACAACAAACGGGACAGCGGCCAAGTGGCAACATTTCAATTGCCCAAAATTGAAAAGTCATAAATTTGAGCAGCGTTTTAGAAATCGGTCCGGAAAAGCACGGAAATGCGCACCATGCGTGTCCAATTATTGAAATACGACTTTAATTGAATTTCAATAAAATGTGCAGTATTTTGCATTTCCCTCCACTTTCCGGACCTTCCATTTCCTTGTGGCATGCAACTGTGAAATGCCACCGGCTCATGTTTATTTATGGCAAAATGTTAAAATTGTTACAATTGTTTATATGCAGCATTGTTTTATTATTTGACAAAGCTACATATTTGCCATGGCGTCCAATTCATTGGCAATGTCGGCTTGTTTTCATACAGCCCTGCTTGGAAATTGTTTAGAATATGTATAAGTACACTGAGAGAAACTATCAGGTACGAGAAACAATTGTTAATATTAGCTGAAAATTATCTTTTATTTAATTCATTACTATTATCTTTATATTTTTGAAAATACTTCTTTTTTATATTAATACTTATTTCATTTATCAAAGATTTTCCAGAAAAAGTAAAGATCTATTTTGATAATACAGTAAAATCTCTTTGTTTTCAACAAAAAGAAAAGTTTAGTATAAGTTATTTTAAAGAAAATATTGTTGGTGCAAAATATGAGATATAAACTTAGAATGACGATGAAATTAAGGAAAAATAACACTCTGATTAGAGTTATTTTTGTGTGCAGTGTAAATTGCTGCATAAAATTCATTTAAATATTAAATATCAAATCTTAAATTTTGAGCAGTGTATGCGTCACAAAAGTGTTGTGCCATTTGTCTGCACATAGTAGAACCTGATGTCATTTGCAATTGATTTATATGCGAGATATCATCAATGGGTCCTGCTGCTGGTCCTATTACTGGTCCCAGCTGATTTATGAGGATCAGCTTGTAACGAAAAAGGTAACGAAAGTCAAATGCCAGCAGAATTCACTGTACATAAAACTAAATGCGCATTAAAATATTAATAATCGTAACATTTATTTATATTTATATATTTACGCATTGGGTTAACAACAAGCGAGAATATTGCGAGTCGCCCAGCTGTAAAATGTCAGTCCACGGGCCACCCGCGGCGTTGTCCCAGGGCGTTGGCCCTGTCAATGTCTTTTGGCCAAATCAACGGATTACAACGGAAGCATCGACAATAACAATGGAGTGTGGTTCGCATCGATGATTGAAGGTGGAAGATGCTGCATGTTACGGTGGCAGGTCGGGTTTCTGTTTTGGGGTGGAATTGAGTGAAAACCGTTGGCATTTGCAAAGGGTTTCGGAAGGGAAGGAGTGTGGGGGGAGTAGATGGGGGTTGGAGAAGTGACTGACATCGGCGCATGACAAAAGTCACATGGCCTGCGGATTAGTTACACCTTTTGCACACAATTCAACTGTCGACAGTTTGAGGGGGATGAGCTGAGGTGGAATACGTTGACATTGTTGCTGCTCGTTGAACTGTGCACATTGAATGCATTTTCCGGTCATCGTGCAGCAATAGGAATATACATAGAATGTAGCAATCGAATCCGTTGAACGTGTGCCATGATTCATTCGCGATTGGGCCGAGAGATTAACACTAATGGCGAGGGCTGTTCTCACAAATGTCGGGATATGAATATGTGAGTTGAGACGAAGACCGAAACCTTTCAGCATAATTGAATTTGGCCATTTACTATATGGTATATGGTAGACACTTTCACTTTCACCTACTTAAGCTCGAAAAATGGCACTGATAACTAAACCAAATATTAGCTAACTGAGGCGACTGCCCGCCTCTTTTTGGGCCAAGACAAATGCCATGCGTGTCAACAGTTCATCGGGGCGTCAATTACTTTGCATAAGCCCGAAGAAAGAGCCGTCTTCTAATACAGCTAATGAATTTTAAGTGTTGCCAAAACAGTCTGAAGAAAACGGGCGAAAAAGCGAAACGTGTGCGTATGACTTAATCTGGTCTTGGGACGCTTAGCGAACGCATCTTCAACTCAAAGTAAAAGTCCCATTCTCATTCCGATTCTGTTCTGGCCAATGGACGTGGATATGTGTATTTATGGAAGGCCTAGCACGCCTGATATTATCCGCTTATTTATTGCAGTCGTTAACATATCTTAGCCCACTAGAGTTTATCTTCTCTACATAGCTGTGGATGTTCAGAGAATCGGGGATAGAGGAAAGAGGAAAGAGAAAAGAGGAGCAGCTCATCTTGTGGCTGGAAGTTAAATGAGCCAAGCTTTGGACTGGTTCTAAGTGATATTGTTTAGTTTTTGCACGATTTCTAATTTACTGTTTAGATTCCGAAAGAGAGATAGAATAAAAAAAAAGAGAGAGAGAGAGAGAGGGAAGGAGAGAAAAGAGAGTGCAAGTGAAAGCAGTGAGTTTGGGGAATGGGCGCAATTGTGTTATGCTAAGTACGTGACTCTTTAGATTATTTTAAGTGAATTAAAAACAATATTTGCATATTGTATAAAATGAAGTAAAATAAACAAATATATTAGAGTCGTGTGTGACCAAAGTTATAAAACTGATTTAGTGGAAGTTCTCTTTTTAATTTAAGAAATGAATTGGTTTAAATTTGAGCATTCCTTTTGACCCTTTTGTCGTTGATTGCCAAAATGCCCAAAAGTAGCTCAATCAATAATGAAGTTTGCCGAATAATATATGCCGTCACATTAGTGCAACCCAAAACATATTTAGAAAGCAATTTTCACATGGAAAATGAAATAGAAAAGGAGATGCTAACCAAAGCAATGTCCAGTAAACTAACAGGTTCAAGAGGTTGTGAGTCTGAATGGCCCAAAGATAATGATTAATTGTCAATTTGGGTACAACAACATTGTGGCCACATGCCTCTGAAATGGCCAATAACGTGCCAGTTGACAGTTACCTTAAAAGCCAGGCAACAACCGGAGCATCCGGTTTACTCTTATCAACATCAGTCTCCACATCAGTCTCAGTTGGAGATTCGGGCTTAGTCTGAGAGTCTGGGACGGCACACACATGTCCATCATCGCATGCCAACTGCAAAAGGCAAAAGAACTGTTCAGAATCTAGAGTTGACTAGTTGACATGTAGAAATAAATGTACTAGAAAATTACCAACTTATGTAATCTTGGTTAGCATCATTTATCAAGTGGACGTTTTGCAATTTTTCTTACTTTCGCAAAAGAGAAGACCACATCGAGCAGTCGGTGACGGTGACGGTGACGGTGACTTTGACGTGAACGTTAACGTATACGTATACGTTAACGTTGACATGTGTGTGGGCCTTGGCACAGGAAATTGGTATTTCATGTGGTCACGGTGTCTGTCTGAAACCGAGCCTAGAGAGGGAGATAAACGGATATTTGTCATACCTTGGCCTAATTTGAGAGGCAAGTCCAACTAATTGAAGCAGCTTTCCGGCTAAACATTTAAAGAGGTTGTTTTGCTTTTGTTGTTCGTTTTGAAACAATTGAGAAAAACGCCAAAATTATGAATATCAAAATTATCAGTTTATTGAGTTACAAGTATAAGTTATCAGATATTCCCGTCCTGTGTATGTCCGTCCTCATTGTGGAAGATGCGTTAAGGTCTGCGTGCTGATTATGAGTAACCTGCACCTGCAGCCATATTTCAATTCAAAGGAGGACTATAACACCATACTAGACAATCTCAAGGCAGAGTTCGACCAACGTTGGCTTCATCAAGAGCCATCACCATATACCAATTTAGAGAGTTATGTGCAACGCGCCATTCTTGGCAATGGCAGCTTTGGCACTGTTGTAAGTTAGCCATAAAAATATGTATAATGACAACCTTATAACTATCATTGATGCTCTGACAGATGCTAGTCAGGGAGAAGCATGGAAAGAATTATTATGCCGCCAAAATGATGAACAAGGATGATCTGGTTCGTCTCAAGCAGATCAATCATGTTCATAATGAAAAGACTGTGCTCAGTGCCGTGCGTTTTCCATTTCTGGTGCATCTTATTGATTCTACCAAGGACTTTGACTATCTGTATCTTGTGTTGCCATTTGTTAACGGCGGTGAGCTGTTTACCTACCATCGCAAGTGAGTTCCCACCTGGTTGCTTTAACTAAGCCCATAATTATAGTCTCAGTTTTTATCCTATGCCCAAGAGTGCGCAAGTTTAATGAGAAGCAGTCGCGATTCTATGCGGCCCAGGTTCTGCTCGCTCTCGAGTATCTACATCATATGAGTCTTATCTACCGTGACCTCAAGCCCGAGAATATACTGATGGATGCTAAGGGCTATATCAAGGTGACTGATTTCGGTTTTACCAAGGTAAGATCAAGAATTCTCTCCTCTTTCAGATCATCAGATGATGATCCTCATCTTTGTGCAGCGTGTCGATAATCGCACTAGTACTCTATGTGGAACTCCCGAATATCTGGCACCCGAGATCATTCAGCTTAAGCCATATAACAAGTCTGTCGACTGGTGGGCATTCGGTGTATTGCTGTATGAGTTCGTGGTAGGTCAGTCACCGTTCTCGATGCACAATCGTGATGTGATATTGATGTATTCGAAAATCTGCATGGGCGAGATGCGATTGCCATCATTTTTTACCGCCCAACTGAAGAGTCTCGTTGAGAACTTGATGCAAGTGGATCCCTCGAAGCGGTAAGCATCTTATCTTTTATCTTTCTCATTGAGTTGATCAATTTTTTAAGCATGCTTCTTCAGTTTAGGTAACTCGGCCGAGGGGTCCACGGAAATTAAGAATCATCCGTGGTTCCAGGGCGTTGATTGGTTTGTGTTGCTTAATCAAGAGATTAATCCTCCTTATATACCGACAGTGTCAAACATTGAAGATTTGTCAAATTTTGAAAATTTTGAGCCAAAATCAAAAATGAAGTCCAAAATAAATCGCCATCCCGACTTGTTTAATAATTTTTAAACGTTGGTCCAGATACTTTACTTAACTCATTAGCCTGGGGTAAAATTTGTCGAAAAACAAGAAAAAATCATATAGTCCTTGTATTGAAAATCATATTAATGTTATTCTTTGAGAATGTTTTGATTGAAAATTGTTTGTATTGAAAATTCGAAATTGTTGAAATATAATAATACTTTTAGTTTTGTAAATTTCCGTTTGTGATCCTTAATGAGTATGGGGCGACAATCCGCAGCTGAACCGCAATACTTCAGTCCAAAAGTAGACTATGCCGTCATACTGGGAAAATTGAAGGAGGACTTTACCAGGAAGTATTCCCGCAATATGCCATCACCAACCATTGGTCTCGAGAACTACGTGATTAAATCGACTTTGGGTGCTGGTTCCTTTGGCAAGGTACAGCTCATTAAAGAAAAGGACGGTGATAACTATTATGCCTCGAAACAGTTGAGCAAGGATCAGATTGTTAAGACCAAACAGGTTGTCCATGTGATGAGTGAGAAACGAGTCTTGAATGCAATTCGTTTTCCGTTCACCATACACTTGATAGCCTCCTTCAAGGATAACGACAGTCTGTATCTAATTATACCTCTTATTCTGGGAGGTGAACTCTTCACCTACCATCGCAAGTGAGTATATAATATCTATATCTTCTTCTCCTTATATATTATATTTTGATTTTTAGAGCACGTAAATTCTCTGAGAAACAGGCTCGTTTCTATGCTGCACAGGTATTTCTGGCTCTAGAGTATCTACATTATTGCAGTCTACTCTATCGCGATCTCAAGCCGGAGAACATTATGATTGATAGGAATGGTTATTTGAAAGTCACAGATTTTGGCTTTGCAAAGGTAGTAAATCATTTTGAGACTTCTCTACATTTAATAATTATTCCTTTTCGACTTTTAGAAGGTGGAAACACGTACCATGACTCTGTGTGGTACACCTGAGTATTTGCCACCTGAAATCATTCAATCGAAGCCTTATGGTACCAGCGTGGACTGGTGGGCCTTTGGTGTACTTATCTATGAATTTGTGTGTGGTCATTCGCCCTTTGCTTCCCATAATCGTGATGTCATGGTGATGTATAATAAGATCTGTGAGGGCGAATACAAAATGCCCAGTTATTTGTCTGGAACATTGCGTCATCTGATCGATCATCTGCTGCAAGTGGATCTATCAAAACGGTAAGTCTCAGTAGTGAAATATCCATGAATCTTAAAACAAGACATATTTATTTGCAGCTATGGCAATTTAATTGGCGGCAACAGGGATATCAAGGATCACGAGTGGTTCAAGGATGTTGAATGGATCCCTCTGCTCAATCAAACAGTTCCCGCGCCTTATCTCCCAGCCATTGCGAATGCCGAGGATATTTCCAACTTCGACAAAATGTCCGAGGGTAAGCAGAAGGCCAAGGCTAAGACAATGCGGCATGAAGAAGCCTTTGCAGATTTCTAATCGTATTTCGAGATTATACAATCATTGAAGAACTGCAAATTTCATTTTATATTTTGGCATTCAGTTATTGCATCTATTTGTGTACATTTATACTATTATTTATAATTAGAAATCTTTGTTTTTTTTTTTGTTTAGTAATACTAAGATTAAGTGTGACCATTACGCCCACTCACTCCACTCCACGCCCCCTCCTCCCGCCACCAGTTGGCTTCCACATGTGTTTATTCCATTTTCACGCCGCGAATGTCAACGTCACCCTCAAAATAGGGAAACAGGGAGGGAACTGGGCCTGGGACTGGGACTGGGGCATGTTTCCCTGCAATATTTTCGAAATTGTACTTGTTTCGGTTTAGATTTTCTTGGAAAGCAGCTGGTTGCGATTGAAAATTCTAGCGATTTCCCACACTTGTTGCACACATTCTTAATTCGACGAACTTAACTTGTAATTAGACTTGAAGCAAGGCCATAAATCTTTGAGACGTGGCGTGACGCTTTGTTGAAAATACCATCAAGCGAATGTTTGTCTTTGATGCAATTGGATGGATTTATGGCCACTTGGTTTATTTATGTATGATCGTCTGGCCCCTTTCTACAAAATCTGCCCAGTGGGTGTATGAGGTAACAGTAGGAGTATCTCAGTTTGTTCTAGATTCTAGAACTTCTTTGCTTTCTAACAAGCCAAAAGCCATTCACTTTTTATTCATCCCAAAACTTCTTTTGCATTAAAAATTATGTTAAACAATGTTTAAACGAGTTGACAGCAAAAAAGAAAAGATGAGATAGAAGCGCCTTATAAATCTTTTATACCTTTTCGGTTGCTCTGCATATCAGGGAAAACATTGATTTATATGCAAGACTTAATAAAAATAGAGCAACGGCCAGACAAAAACTAGACGCCATCCTGGCCCAAAAATACCTTAGACATCCACTCCTTTGTCCAGTGGCTAACAAAACAAAGGTTCCGGACAAAGGAACAAGACGAGAGACGAGAGAGCAAAAAAAAGTTATGATTATCATAATTTTTGTTACGTGAGTTTTCATGTGGAAAAGATGAAACATCATCGTCTGCTTTTCCTAACGGCAGCATCGACGCACAGTGGTGTTTTTTGCTTGAAAATCTATAACTTTTAATATTTATATAATCTCTTAATTTTAGTTTGAATTCTCCTGAAATTGTTGATTATTTAATTTAATTTCGATCAGGGATTAAAACCATAACCGAAACCGTGACCTTTAACCGATGAAAACCGATTGAAATTTGTAACTGTAACTGAAACCGTAATCGAAAAAAAATTTTTCCGCTGCACCGAAACCCATAAACCGAAACTCCTTAAACCGAAATAACCGTTTAGGAACCGATTCATTTATAAGGGTTAATTTCGGTTCTTGCCGTCGCAGCTACTGAGCAACTTTGATAACTTTGAGCTGCCATTACTTTGTCAAAACTCAATCAATTTCCATACGCAATGTAAATTTGAGCAAGATTTTACTTCTAAATTCGTTCTGCATTTAAATTTTGTTCAATTTGAAAATTCCAAATTTTCGAAATTTTTCGAAAAATTATAAGGGGTAACACTGTAAAATTTCTAAAAATTTCGAAATTTTCGAGTTTTCAAAATGAACAAAATTTAAATGCAGAACGAATTTAGAAGTTAAATTACGTTCAAATTTACATTGCGCATGTAAATTGATTGAATTTTGACAAAGTTATGGCAGTTCGAAGTTGATAAAAATCAGTAAACTCAAAATAATTGAAATTTTTAACCAAAACAGTAACTGAAACCGATATTCGTTTCGGATTTATTCCCTGATTTTAATAAATTAAACAACAATTTAATTTTGCCGGCTGTTTTCGTCTATAAAGCCACTGTTCGACGTCTTCGCCCTTCTCCTGAGTCTGTGTCCCCAGCTGAGTCCCTTTGCCTGGGGTGGCAGTCGTCATCACTATAATCATGGCACGCATTTACTCCTGTTTTTACCTCTGGTTTTTGGCGCCCGACAGCCTGGCGCCAATCCCTCCTCCCCCCTCAACACGACTTTGTCTACGTCTACATCTTCAGACACATTTTCAGCTGTTGTGTTTTAGCATTCGCAATTCGCACTGGGAAAAATGGCTGGGCGTGTGCTCTGACTGAGAACCTGGCCACCACCTTGTCGGAGATGGGCAAAAAAAGAAGACATCATGCATTCTAATGAGACTTTTAATTGCAGCCCATTGACCACTTGAAAAGTGCTATCCAGATTCGACAGGGCTGCCAGGGCTGCCATGGGGCACGTGTCGGATGCGCCTTTCGCTTGAGTAGCCTGAGAATTGATGGAACTCTGAGCTAAGTCAACAAAGCCCACGGCGGACACAAGGCCAACCCTGCCGAATGCAATGACAAATTTGGTGCACGGAAATTAGCGATGCCCACCGTCAGATACATTTCATATTACAGACAGACAATTGAATCCTGAGGGTTGATCTTCCTGCCACAACTCCCTCCTCTGCCTGCTCTATTCGAATTATTCTTGTTGTTGTTAGTCGCAGAGTAAGCGAATTAATTGTTGTTTTGATTGCGCAGCAAATGGACGACAGCGTCTGCTCAAGTGGCTGGGAAAATCAGAAGTAGACTTTCTATACTCGGGATTCAAAGTCCACAGGAGTATTATAACTTTGTGGCAATGAACAGGCAGAAGTAGCTATTTCAGAATACAAAAAATATATAAATTCTTCATCAGCTTCAAAATGGAACTGGAAATGTTTTAATTTAATTTAATTACTTTATTTAAAATATTTTTTAATTTGTTTTATGTATTTATTTTCGATCGATTCAAACGAGCGGGTATCTCACTGTCGAGCTCACTCGACTGCAGCGCTCTTATTAGTATTTTTTTTTGGGTAAAATGAAATTCTTGCTTATTTGCTTAGAAGTATGAAAATTGCACGCGGCGGCATCGGTGAAAATTCGTTACGAAACTTAAAAGCTAGGCGATGGATGAGATGCGTTGAGATGAGACCTACGCTTGTTCCAGCTCCACATCAATGGTCACGGGCGGCAGGTCATCCTTGAACTCGGGAGCGTAGACTTTGCCGGAGGCGAGCACAAACTGTTGCTCGCAATCCATGATGAAATAGGCGAATGGACGATTCACATCGAAGCGTTCTACGCCTGGTTCCGGTTCCGGTTCAGGGACGGGCAATATGGCAGCAGCCTCAGTGGCTAGAGGAGATCGAGCCTGCATTGTGGCAGCGGACAGGGAGTTGGCACTGCTGCCACCTTCATCCACACGCACGTTGACAAACTGCACAATCTCATCCACATGTACATCCTCATCGTCAGAGAGCAATCCCAACTGAGCTTCAGTGCGGGAGAAGAGACGCTGAAGTCCCAACTGTTTGAGCATCGCCTCGGAGCGAGAAGTCTCCTCCGCCTGGAACTTGGGCAGCGTCACATGGAGTTCCTTCCACTCGACATGCTCCCGGGCATATTTGTAGTCACTGGGCTGCAGCAGGGAGATGACCTCGCTCAGTCCCTCCGAGTCATTGGGGAGCACAATGCACAGACTGTACCTGGCATTCTCATAGGGCAAGGAAAGGAGACGCGCCTTCAAATACGGCAAGTCTGCCACACGGAACTTGCCACGTGCATGCATCATGGGTGTCTTCATGGCATCCTCGTTGGTCATGAAGAAGAACTCATCGCTGCCATCTCTCAGCTGATAGAAAGGCTGTGCCCAGCTACCACGATAGTAGAGTCCATTGAAGAGCAACATCTTGGACTTGGAGCCAAGGGCACGACCCGTTATGGAGTTGGCACTCAAGGCAGAGGCAATGTCATCCTGCCTGAAGAGACTGCGAGCACCATAGGCCTGTAATAAGATAGTGGATTAAGTGAAGAGGTAATCGCATTATAGACGAATACTTACGCGAGCCACTGTGCTTAGATGCGACTCGAGGGCAATCATTATCTCATCGGCTCCCTCCTTGACCATCGATTTGACAGCATTTTCCAGTTTCTGCAGAGGCAGAGTCACCTTCTCGGGTTCACCAGCGGTCACTGGATTTCCACTAGGTTCGCTAAGTTGTTTCCTTAGCTTTTCATCCTCCTGCACCGTCTCGTTCTCCTCCACATTGGGATTCTGTTCGGTTTCGCTGCGTTTGTTCTGCTGTTTGCCAGCAACATTTTCCTCAACGGTCAGTGCGATGTCAGCTGGTTTTTCTTGTTTTTCCACTGGAGCATCGGTGACTGTGACTTTGTCAGCTTCCGTTGCCGACTCCTCTGTGGTGAGTTCCTTTTCCCTTTCCCGCTCAGCTTCGGCCAAGGCAACTGGTTTTTCCACATACTGCTTGTCGTCCACCTCGCGATCAAACTTGGATGCTTCCTTGTTCAGCACCTCCTCGCCATAGGTATCACTGGGCGCCAGGAGAGCGTCATCATCCAGGTTAATGCGTTTCAGAGTCTCAAACCCAATGACATCTTTGCTGTTGGTTGAATCGGTGCTCTCGGCATCTGCATCGTTGCCCTCCAGTTGGAGCGAGGTATTGGGCTCACTCCAGTCGTACTCCTGCCGATTGATGTCCTTAACCTCCACGTAGTAATGACGCTGCAGGAGCTGCTTGTAATCCTCCTTCACGCTGTGATTGCGATAGACATAGAACCAGGTCTGGAACGAGGGCAACGCCACAGCCGCATCACGATTCTGATAGCCACTCAAAATGCGCTCAAAGGCTTCTCTTAGTTGTCCTCTCTCCTTGGGGAAGCCAAAGACCTTGCCGAACTCCTCGTAGGTCTCTCCCTCGGCAGCCTCCGCCAAGACGGCGAGAATGGAGGCGACTCCCAGGGGTGAGTGCACCTGATTGGCATCGATGTCTTTGTTGTGCTTCAACAGCTGCGTGGCAATCAGCTGAGAGGCCTCACTGGCAAACCAACTGGGCAGGCCATCCTCCTTAACCGGGGAAGGAAGTGAGTCCACAAAGCTGGAGCAGAAAAGCAGCGGCAACAGGAAAATCGCAGCTTTCATTTTATATTCACGAGTCTATTGACGATCGCGTCTGAAGCGCGAATGAAGCTCATGAAAGTTGGCCAAAGACTTTTTATAAAAAGGCCAACCAAGAACCGTCGACGGCGCCGAGAATCGACGTCGACGTCGACTTTAAAGTTTAAACTGGTTACACAGTGGCAGCGACGTCGACGTTGTGGTCGCTGTGGACAAATCCCACAATCACAATCACAAACACAAATAATGAGACAGAAGTTAGGACCCGGCTTGGACTGATTCAAGCCATGGTCCAATTGTTAAAGAAAGTCTCGGCCCAACGAAAGTGGAAGTGGCGTGGGCTCAAGAGCTCCACAAATGGGTCAAGCCAACAATCAATATGTAAATGTAAACAGCAAACAGCAAACGACAATAGAAAAACAGAAGAAAACTTATGTGAGTCGCGCTCACAAAGTTCAAAGTCATTGAAATGTTAACAGGTTTCCACATTGGACTACGTGATTGACATTTGATTTTCTGGCTTAAACCGAGGGTCGCTAATTGCCTTTTCTTGTCTTGTTGTTGGACTTGTTAAGCAATGTGTGCCCATAAAGTGCCCATTGATTAGGCAACTTGCACAAATAAATACGAGCTTATGGATCATGCAACAATTGCTGCCACAAAGTTCTATTGATCTCTACCTGGACACGCTTAACCCAGTTTCAATGCAAATTGTGTGGTCTCCAGTGGAAAGAAACATATCATAAGCCGCAGCTCCGATCAAAATCAACTCAACTCAACGCAACTCAAGACAAGTCAACACAATTCGAGGGCACTGAACTTGGCCATCGACAACGTTGGCAGCGACGCGACGCGACTCGACGTCAGCGTCGACTTCATTGTGATTACCAAATGCGAAAAGCGGGCGAAAGCGCGCAGAACGACGTCGACAGCGACTGCGGCAGAGGCAGCGACTGCGGCAGCACCAGGTGTGAGTCGCTAATAAAATGTTAAATTTAAACGAGCTTTGGAGGCTTGCAAACAAGTTTTGCGCTTCCATTTAGAACCAACCTCTCACAAAGTTGCACAATTGCAACAAATGTGGATGCTAAAGTTGATCAAAGGGGGAGGAAATTTGTATATTCTCAGTGTTGTAAGCCAGGCCAGCGAACTCTCGTTTGGCCATAATGAATGGCCAACAACCCGGTAGCCACGCTTATGTAATTCACTTTTTATTAACACTTTTTAATCATTTTTCGTAATAAAAACTGTTAACTTCTTTACTCACAATGCCACTTACTAAAGATGAAATGATCTGTAGTTTCTGTAGATCTGATAAGTGAAACTTTATAGTCAACGCTATTTTGAAGTCGAAAGCTCGTCGAATTTTCTTATTTATTATAATATATTTCTAGAGTAGAACATTTTAAATTATAAAAGTAGAAGCTACTGAAAGCTATGTAAATAACTTTCAATTAAAAACGCGACATTTATCTTTACAAGAACCGCCTTGAAATTATCTAAATATTTTCAATTATTTTCTATTATTAAAAATGTACATTTGCATTAAATACAGTGCGGAAAAAAACATCGTAGGGTACTACACGAAGCCTTAGGAACCTCTACTTACTTAAACTTTAACAAAAGAACAACAATACTTTAAGCTACTGATTCTCTTTTAAAAGAAGAAAGTTTAACTGAAAGTTGGCTCCATCTTAATTATTGATATTTTTCTTAAGCAGCACACACTATTTTTAAGAAGTACTTCAAAAAGAGCATTCAGTCTTCCAAGTGAATTTAATTCGTCACCTTGGAGGTCTTGCCCCTTTTATTTTAAAACAAATACTTTTGTATTTTTGAGCAGTACATAAATTCGAAGACCCAAAACCATAAATTAATGAATGTGTCGTCGAGTTGTTCTTAGCCTGGTTCTCAGGGACAGGACGGAGCAGGAACTGTATGCAGGATCAACCCCCAAAGGGTCGTCTCGCTAAGAGAACTATGTATATGTTGGGTGTTTGGTGTTGGGTTGAGTGTATTAGAAGTTACTATGGCAAATGGCAAACTAACAAAATGTCGCATAAATTAAGAATAGTGCAGGACAACACCTTCTTTTACTGCTGTGCGAGTGTGTGTGTGTGTGTGTGTGTGTGTGTGTGTAAGACGAGGCACAAACAACACCGCGGGGAGACATTAAACTCTGGCCAAAGAAAGAAAATCTTTGGCCAAAGTGGACAATGCGAGTAGTTTTTGAGAGTCAAAGTCGCATAGTTTGGGATGGCATGACTAATTGTTTGATTTACGCAAATGTTCAGTTAACTTGGCTGTCGCAATTAAGCCTTAAAGTTGAGCATCGAAAATACTCGTATGGCTGGAAGACTCCTTCTGGCTTTAATGATGTACAACTTGGGCCTCTTGGCAGCTGTCAGTTGTCAGTTGTCAGCTGTCATAAATCAGGCAATACATCAGGCAGTGCCAGATACAGCGACACTCATCATAAGTCAAAAGGTGAGCCTTGGCTTAATCAGTTGCCTTTAGCCCGAGGCTGCCTTTGGCTTGCAAAATAATTAAACTTCTGTTTATTGTCAAGACGGTAGAGAGAGAGTGAGGAAGAGAGAACTTCTTAATTATGTTTGATAAAGCAACACAAAGGAAAGTCGTCTTCTCACCCAACTTTCCACACATGTCACGTTGATACTTAACACTCGACGACATCTCGCTTCCTTCCCCTGTTTCTCTCTCTCTCTCTCTCTCTCTTCCTCTGTTTATCTCTCTCTTTCCCTGTGTGTGTCACATAATTACGCAACAATAGACATTGGGAATTGTTCCACAAGTTCATGCGCTTCATTTGCCACATTTACTTCACACCACTTCATTTGATCCTTGAAGGTATTGCCATACTTTTTTTTTGTCACGTTTAAAAGTTGAAATACAAGTTTGGGAACAATTCACTGCGCTTAAAAACGGAGTCAAGAAGCCGGGAGTGAGTTGGCTAACAAGTTGTTTGCTGTTAAGGCGCAGATCCTGCCCAGGACTCAGGCAGTGGCAATCCTAATTGATTTATGACATCAAAGACATATTTTTCGCAATGTTGCGTGGCCTACGTGCGTGACAGTTGCCACTGCCACTGCCACTGCCATTTGCCACTTGCCTCGGGCATAGTTGCCACTGCCACAGTGCAGCTGGAGACTCCGACACCGACAAACGAGGCAGAGAGCAGCTTGCAACATGCCACGCAGGAGGACACACGGCTCTATTCTGCCACAGACGTTGCCATCGTTGCTATCGTTGCCATCTTGTTGATAATTTTGACTTATGGCTTGGGTTTTGCGTGCGCAGGATTTGTCACATAACTCGTGGAACCCTTCAACCTCCCCCTTCTACATATGTCATGCTGCTAGAAGAAAACAGTGGCAAAAAGTCTGTAGGAGCAGCCGCCTAACTTGGCCCAAAAGGTTGCCCATTGTCAGTTGTGTGCTCAGTTTGATGGCCATGGAATTGGAACTGGTCTGCATTCAAGATCCGAATTCCAAGTCCAACTTCCATGTCCATCCATGCAAAACTTTTTCTATTAGGCGCAATTATTTCAAGGTATTATTGCTTTTAATTAATTCAATTAAACGCTTCATAAATTTTTACTTTTTGATTTCGTTTGCCTGCGGCAACGACGACGCCGTAATGGAAAAACTTTGGCCGTGGTTGGCCAAAAGATTTTCCTCAACTGCAAGGGTTTAATTAACGGCAAATGCCTTGAGCAGGAGCAGAAACAGAAACGGGGGCTGAGGTCTGGAGGGGATCGCGGAATTTAGCTACTTACATTTTGTGTAACAATTTTTGGCTGTTTATTAAAGGATTCCCGTGGCTTGGCTTTATCATAAAATTTGATTTCGAATTGTTTATTGAATGCCAGTCGCGTTTATTTGCATTTTTGTGTGTTGGATGGCCGAACATCCAGAAGGGAAGAGGGCAAAATGGAAGTTTCTGAATGGTTTTCAACTTGACAGAGCCACAGCAATGTTCAACTACGATGCTGGGCAACTCTCTGATCAAATTAGAAGCACAAAAAGCACACACTTTTGCTGCTGGCCTGGGAACTTCAATTAAAAGGTCATCAGCAGTCGACACAGCTGCTGCACAGGGAGAATAGATAGAGAGAGAGGAGGGTCCTGACCAGGAATACTCCTAGCCCTCTTCACGTGAGCCAAACTACAAGGTTATTGATATGTACGAGGCGTGCTCACACCTTCCGGGCCAATTCGCATCTATCAGCCTGGACCAGGTTCAGACGTGATGACTTCCGTCATTATCAGAATACTTGGACAACCCCTGGCAAATAATCGAACTAGCGTAGAACAACAATTTGTTTTAAATGCCAAACTGGACAAAAGAGCAAAGCGTGTGGAAATCAAACCCCTTAATAATTTATGAAACAGCAAAGAGCAAATAGCAAAGGTGGCCAGAACAGGACTTGCCCAGGACTAACCTCCTGACTGACCCTCCTGGGAGTCCCAACTTCCATACACATGTGGCTCGCAAACTTTTCTATCAATTTGATGTTACTCTAATAGAGATTAAATGCATGTCGAGAAGGCAATTAGTTTTTGCTCTTTGTTTGGGGCAACCCTCTTGAATTGCTTTTGGGCTGGCCAGCAGAAGCAGATGATTGAATCAAAGCGTTGCGCCATTTGCCATTTTTCTTTCCTTTGGCCAAGGTGTTGGCGCAAACCTTAATTATAAGAGCAATTCGAAGTTTGGCAGCGGCAACTGCCAGCAGCAATTTGCCTTAACCCTTTTCTGCCATTGAGGCCGTAATGAGAATCAGACGTAACGTCAAAGCTAATTAAACTCGCGCTGTCGCCGCTAATGAGCAATGAAAACAACGTGTTGTTGCATCAACCACCCCTCTCTCTCTCTCTCTCTCTACCCTCCACCTTCTACCATCTTCAGATCCTTGCCATATCCTTCAGTCTTTATACCCTCAGCAATGGACTGATAAGGGCCAGGCTTTTGTCGACGGCGTCAGGTTAAATCAACCATCAAAATAATGAAGGTATCGCCAAGTTGGCCAAACTCAGCTCTTGCACTGATTTCTTTTAAATATTTTCCAACAATTTTTCGGGCACTTTTCTTTTTATTTTTTTGTTTTTTTTCTTTTTTGCCAGCCTAAGCCATTTAAAAGGATTAACGCATGCCACTTGAGCGGGGGGTTGTGGGTTTTTTTCCCAATGAATTTAATGAGGGATTGTCAGTCTGTCAGGGTAGTTCACGTGCTTCTAGTTTTTAATAAGCCCGACTTTCCTCTTTTTAGCTCTTTTTAAAGTATGTGCAAAGCAGATTTTTTAATTTAATTTGTCGGCTGTTTGACTGATAAACAGATAGATTACTTGGCGAATAAAGTTCTGAGTGAAGACTGAGAAAAGAGTGAAAAATACCAAGCAGATATAAAACCCTAAATGGCTAAAATCCTTTTGAAAATAATTTAAAAAAATAATATAGTTTTAACCAGGGAATAAAACCGAAACGAATATCGGTTTCAGTTACGGTTTCTGTTATGCTCGAATTAAGGTTTTCGGTTTTCGGTTATGCAAAATCTTGGAGTATCAGTTTCGTAACGGGTATCGGTTTTTTGTAAGTTTCGGTTTAAAAATATCGGTATGGTTTCGGTTCACAAAAAAAAAATAAATAAATTAACGTTTTCGGTTGACCAAAATAAAAAGCGTTATTTATTGTTTTACATGAAAAAGACTTAATGCTCTTTTCAGCCTGGAAAATAATATTATCTGGTTACTATTTATTATATTTTGATCTCTTATAAATTTGGTTTGAAAATTTCGATTATTTTGTTTTACTGATTTTTAATAACGTCGAACTGCCATAACTTTGTCAAAAGTCAATCAATTTCCATGAGCAATGTAAATTTGAGCATGATTTTACCTCTAAATTCGTTTTGCATTTAAATTTTGTTCATTTTGAAAATTCGAAAATTTTGAATTTTTTAGAAATTTTACAGTGTTACCCCTTATCATTTTTCCAAAAATTTAGAAAATTTCGAATTTTTAAAATGAACAAAATTTAAATGCAGAACGAATTTAGAGGCAAAATCATTCCCAAATTTACATTGCGCATGGAAATTGATTGACTTTTGACAAAGTTATGGCAGCTCAAAGTTATCAAAGTTGCTCAGTATCTGCGACGGCCAGAACCGAAATTAACCCTTATAAATGAATCGGTTACTAAACGGTTATTTCGATTCAAAGAGTTTCGGTTTATGGGTTACAATCTTCAATTGGTTTTCACCGGTTAACGGTGACGGTTTAGGTTAAGGTTTTAATCCCTGGCTTTAACTATTTTAGTTAAATATTAATCATTGAAACAACCATTTTTAAAAAATACAAATTTTCGATTGTTCACAAATTGAAACACAGAAATCTAATTTCACACAAAAATAAATGAATTGCTTGAAATGGGCGCAAAAGTTGTGCAAAGTCAAGTAAATCAAAAGGTTGAGAGTTTATTTATATGAAATGCTTGTTTATTTCATATTGCGTCGCACTTTACCATAAAAATGACAATTGACTTTGAACTCGGCTAGCAGCAGGACATTTTTAAATTTTGTCAGACAGCCAACAGGACGATACATGGAAACTGACTTTGGGTTGAACGCAGTTTTGTCGCCAGTTGTCTTTTTATGGCACCAAGGTGCAGGGACAACGACAACGACAACGACGATGCAGTGGATGTGGATGTGGCAGCTTCAAGGTAGCCCAGTCTGTTGGCCCAAAAATATTATGGCAAAATTATGCGGCGTCGTTGGTGCCCCTGTTGTGTTTATGGCCCCCAAAATCACGTTGCACGGGGCGTTGATGAGCTTGGGGCGCCACAGTCTGGCGACAACGCACTTTGCCACTTCCAATAAATTCAGTCGCATTGAGAGCAAATATTACAATTTACACTCCACTCTCTAAGTCTCAATTTGATTCTGCACTTTTTTTCCGTGCAGTTGAACACGAGATACATGACAATTGCCGTGTCGCCCCAGGGAGGAGGGGGGGTAAGGGGAGGGAGACATTTCCTTTGTAAAAACTAGCAGTTTATCTTGGGAAGCATCAGTTCATTAGACGGACACAAAGATGCTGCAGCTGAAGGGTTTATCAGCTGGCCCGATTCGTTGGCCAAATTAATTGCCAGAAAAAGCTCTCGCAACTATAGATTTAATTAATCGGCGATTTGTGCACTGAGCTGCGCCGTTTGTCTCCACAAAATTTGTAACTAATCGAAGCCATCAATTATGTTGATAGATTGGCCGTTGCAAAGCCACGTACAAGTGGCAAGACTTTATACTAGACTTTGGGCCACTTTATCACAGTTGGCAGCTGGATGCTTACCGCTTGAGGTACATGTAATTGAATCTTTTCGAGGAGAGTATACAAGAGAGAGGGAACTGGGGGTGGATCTCTCTCTTATTCATAAGCCATGGTCATGTGAATAACAAGTGGACGTGGATGTTGTCAAAGTTTGAAGCAGCCTTTTGAAGTGCTTCACATAACTAGCCACAAGGATGCGGCAAAGCAAAAAAATGAAACCCACAACAGGAGAGGAGTTGCCAGGGACAGACAGTCGAACAGTCGGACAGACAGACAGACAGACGTGTGTCTGATCTGAATGCTAGATAAAATTATTACCCTTTTTATTTTGGCCAAGTCCAGTCCAAGTTCGAGTTCGAGTCGCCACTGTCGTTGTCGTCGCTGCTTATTTCCTGTTGGACACTTTCCGTTTGTCGTTTGTTGTACAAAAGCCGTTGCAGCCCTTCCCCCTCATCCCGATCCCTGCTCCTCGGGCTTCGTGCTTTTTTTATGGTCAACGCCACGGCGCGCACAATAAGCATCATCAGGCAACGGGCAGCGGGAAACGGGCAGCAGGATAACAACAGCGATGGCAACTGTGGCGCACACTCAACGTCATCAGCAGCACATTGTGTCCAGTTGGGAGACAGAGTCGAAGGACGACGAGTTCTCGTCCAGGACGACGACGACAAAGACGATGGCCGCAAGCCGATAATGTGCGGCCATAAGGTAATGAAAATTTTATCTGATTTTATGTGAGCCTGCGAATTCGCTTTCCCAATAGTTGCCAATTTTATGCTGCACCCTTTTTCACCCCTCCTCCATCCCCCTCCCCTCTTTGCAGAGAGTCTTTGATTTGATTTTGGACACCCCAAAGCATTGGCGAATGATACAATACTTTGTGGTCAACATATGTGCCCAAAAGGTATTGGGCATTGTGTAGTCGCATTTGATTGAAATTTGAATTGTAAAAGCAGAAGAAAAAAAGGATTCTCACTTATCCATTGCCTGCTTTTAGGAGGAGCTGCCACTCCCCCTGACTGCCCCCCTCTGCTTACTTGTGTGTACGTGCTCAGTTACTATTTCATTTTAGATTTTAATCAATGTTGTTTGATGTGACACGTTTATGTGATGATGCCCATGATGCCCATCCCACCGATTCCCACAATTCGCTGGCCAAAAGGATGTGCAACATATGCACAGAACGCGCCACTTGCCATTTAATGAAGGCACAATGCCACACTGAACGCATTAAACCTACGAGCATAATAAAAGAAAGAAAACTGGACGAGTTTGGGCTTTGAGAATCCAAAAACGATTGCTTCATTATTCGCATTATTGTTCATAATTTTCAGTTTGGCGTGTGTTGTTTGCGATTTGAATGAGCGATAGAAGGACAATATTGTACACATGTGATACAAATTGATTTCAAATTGTGCGTCTCATATGTAGGATGTCATATAGATGAAAGAGTAGCAATAAAAAGCAGGGATTAAAACCATAACCGAAACCGTAGACTTTAACCGATGAAAACCGATTGAAATTTGTAACCGTAACTGAAACCGTAACCGAAATAAATTATTTCCGTTGTACCGAAACTCGTAAACCGAAACTCTTTAAACCGAAATAACCGTTTTGTAATCTATTCATTTATAAGGGTTAATTTCGGTTCTGGCCATCGCACCTACTGAGCAACTTTGAACTGTTATAACTTTGTCAAAATTCAATCAATTTCCATTCGCAATATAAATTTGAGCATGATTTTACTTCTAAATTCGATGTGCATTTAAATTTTGTTCATTTTTAAATTTTTAAAAATTTCGAATTTTTTAGAAATTTTACAGTGTTACCCCTTATCATTTTTCAAAAAATTTCGAAATTTTCGAATTTTCAAAATGAACAAAATTTAAATGCAGAACGAATTTAGAGGAAAATTATGCCCAAATTTACATTGCGAATGGAAATTGATTGAGTTTTGACAAAGTTATAACAGTTTCAAGTTATTAAAAATCAGTAAAATCAATGTAATCGATATTTTTTTAAACCAAATGAACCAAACTTATATGAGTTCAAATTATAATAAAATAGACATTACGTTGGACCATTCCAGTAACCAAATAGCATTATTTTCCAGGCTAATTAGAGATTAAGTGTTTTTCAATGTAAAACAAAGAATAACGCTTCTTATTTTATTCAAACGAAAACCTTAATTTTTTTATTTTGTGAATCGAAACCATACGGGTATTTTTAAACAGAAACTTACAAAAAACCGATAACCGTTACGAATCCGATACCCCAAGATTTTGCATAACCGATTACCGAAAACCTTAATTCGAGCATAACCGAAACCGTAACTAAAACCGATATTCGTTTCGGTTTTAATCCCTGAAAAAATAAAATGAAATTACAAGTAGGAACAATGAGTAACAAATAATTAGTAATATTGTAGTAATATCGCTGAGAAAACTTTAATGTATGTTCTTTATAACATGGCATGTTCGAACATCGAACCCAGTTATTTTTTAAACTGAATGTTATAAATTTATTCGCTTAAACTGAGACTAGTTAAACGCTTAACTTAGCCAAATCAATGCTCTGTTAACAGATGCGCTGCTTGGCCAGAAGAAAGAGCTTTCTTCATTACATTTGGGAATTGAATGACTTCACCTACACACGTCGCACCAATAAGCAATGCAATAAATAACAACAACTAAATAAGCCAATTCGACTGCCAAGAATCGACTGTTTGTTGGGCAACAATAACAACAATAAATTCCGGGCACAAACACCTGCAACCCATCGAAAGACGAAGTACTCCAAAAAATGGGCAGACGCTGCAATTATCGAGAGTCTGAACTCTTCAACAAATCCAATAAACTTCACAATCGAGCAGCACATAAATATTAAACGATGATTGAGCTGCAACTACGCACACACACACACTCACACATACAAACAGTTAGTAAGGACTCAAAGCAGGACACACGCCCCAGAAGAAGGAGTGAGAGAAAAGCTTAGGAAAAATTACAATTTATTGGACATTTCCGCCTGGACAACAAAAATGGACAGTCGAAGATTTATGCGCCATTCCCAACGATTTGCTGGAAATTTATGGCCAATTCTCTTTGCCCGTAACTTGGCTTAGAGGCTGAAGGCCTTTAGTTAATACCTGGCCATTTGATGAGCACTAAGTGCTAACACTTGAGTTAAACGTTTCTTAAAGCAGCCCATAAAATAAATAATGGAAAAGTTGTTTATTATGCAGCATGATAAACTACGATGAGGCACCTCAATTGCATTTCGCAGTTATTCAAATTTGCATATCATTTTGTTATTGTTGTTTTTGTTTTTGTTGTGTGGCACAAACTAAACTAAAACTAAATAAATGCCAAACAAGCCCAAAACTTGCCTGCCTGCTAACTTTATTATGCCCCACAGATCATATATGTGTTTATATACACTTATGGTCAAAATAATAAGAACACATGTTTTTTTTAACTACGAATACATATATTGAAAGACCTAGAATTTCATCGAAAGTATTAGAAAAATTTAAAATTAATAATCTTTAATAATGAATCGTTGAAATAATGAATAATTGAGATTCAAATATTTGAGACTAAATTTTTTGTTCAGCTTCTGTTTTTGTATTTTCAAATTAAATATAAAGAATATGTTTTTATGTAGTTTTGGAATTTGAAAGCTCTTGAAACAATTAAAATAAAAAAGATTGACAGTTTGCTGTTGTACTTATTATTTTGGCCATAAGTGTATGTGAGTTTATATAATGAAAGGACTATCTGCGGCAGGACATCGCTGGACATTGTAGCTCAGCGTTGTCCAAAGTAAAACGCACTGATTCTGATTCTATGCTGCCGACATGTGTCACTCTGCAGTCCAGCAGGCATGAAGATTTGCGGGCCTAAGTGAGTTGCCCAGTCCTGGTCGTAAGCCCCTTCTTCCTTCTCCCTTCCCCACTCCTCCACCTCTTCCTCCTTCTTTGTCTTTCCCTCTTTGTTCTGGGCTCCTCATCTTCATCTCGAAAAATTTGCATTTTCTAAAAACATTGTGAGCCATGAGCCCGCAGCAGCTGCTGAAGCATTGGAGCATTGTGGGCTTCTGTGGGAGCGGGATTGGGATTGGGATTGGGCGTGGTTGTGGGTGTGGGCGTGGCCGTAGGTGTTTGGCAGTTAAGCCGGACAGCGACCACAGCCACTTGACAGCGACTCTAGCTCCAGTTTCAGTTCCAACTCGAGCTATGGTCTTCCATCATCGTTGCAGTCTCCACTAATTCCTCGGCAGCAATTTATCAACAATAAACAGTTGCAGACATTTGCTTAGTTTCCCTCCCTGCATATGTGTGTGTGAGTGTGTGTGTGTGTGGGAGTGTGTGTGTGTGTGACATGCACTGTCCCAAACAGGAATAAATGAAAAGTTTGCTATGGCTGCTGCGGGCAGCTTTAAAGTGCCTGCTTTTGCATATTTTTGAGACAGTTTTTCCTAGAGCAGAAAAAAGGCGGAAAATTTCATTTAATTTACGAAAAGAATTTACTTTGTATGCTGCGTATTTTGGCCAAATTCAGTTAGAGCTAATTCAACAAATGAGCTTACAATTCACACATTGTTCTACCCTCAACACCCACACACACTCCCACACACACTCCCACACACACACACACACACACACACACACTCACTTCGCACTCATACCAATGCCAATAATCCAATAAATGCGCTGCAATTTTCGCGCTTGCGTTTAATTTCATTTACGCCTCATTTGTCGCCTGTCAGTTGCCTCAGTTTGTATTGTGGCAGGGGCAAAAAGGGGCGGGGCTGGGGCAGAGTTGAGCCAGCGAATGGAAATCTGCAACCTGTTGCCGCACACAATTTTTATATAGCGTCAATTGGCATTCGATTGATTCAATTTGATTCCATTCAACATGTGAGTGAATCAAGTTTTCTAGAAATGAAATTTTTGCCTCTATCCAAAAATAAGAATTTATTGCCGAGTTAAAGGCGCTTACGTCATGCTGACTTTGCTGTTAATTGAATGCAAATCAAAAATACCTTAAGAGAACACACAGATACTCACACACACACACACACATTGACACATTTGATGGCGCCGAATTGGCTTTAATAAACTTGTCGCACTGTTAACTTTATTAAGATTAATGACAATGTTGTATGAGATTTTCTGCAATGGCATATAGAAAATTGAAAAGTGCCCAGCTTCCTGGCTGCTTCCAGCCGTTGTACAATAAAAGCACATTTCACTTGTTTTAATGACGTCATTACGTGGCATTTACTTGTGTCATGCCACCACCCCTCATCACCCCGTGTACCACAACAAGTAGACTGAAGTTGCCACAGTCGAAAGTCTTTGACTACGTTCAATGTTCACGGTAGAAGTCAAGACGTTAATGTGTCCAATAATTTAATTTTAAGTACCTTGCAAAAAGAAATACGGCCACATTTTTACAGACAATTTCCTTTAATGGCAGCAAACTAAAGCAAGAGTAAAATAAAAAGGAAAGCAGCTAAAATAACTAACTGCAGTTTGCTGCCTGTCGAACCAGGGACACCCAAGTCCAAGTCGAAGTGGAAGTCGAAGGCGACTCCTGTCCTGCAGCAATGTTCGCGCCATTAGCCAGGCATCAGTTGAGGCAAGGACGCAGCCACGTGTAAGGACACAGGCATGTCCTGCAACACAGCAGCAGCAGCAACAGCAGCAGCGAAGGTAATTGCATGGAAAAAACGAAGCTGCCACTGTCTGTGGCAACATGTGAGCTTCGTCGGCCTTAGTTGCTGTAATTGAAAATTTAATATTTATTTCGCAGTTAGTAAATCAAAGTTCAACGCAGTGGATAACATTGGAATTACATATTCATCATGCCACACAGTGGGGCACATGTGAAGGGGCAGCAACGGCGATAAATCAACAAGCCAACCTTTGCATGAGTTTCGCTTTTTTTATTTCTGCACCACCGTCAAATGTGAGTCAGCACAAAGTAATAAAGTCGCAGCGACAGTCGAGCAACAGAGAGAGAGAGAGGCAAATAGAGTGTGAAAGAGAGAGAGGAGCTGGCTATTATCCCCCTGTATTATGCTTTATGTAACATAATATGCTCATATATGGATTAGTGTTCGATAATGCTGCCACGTTTATGGTCATGGCCAGGACCAAAACTTTTTTTTTGCTGACCATACAGCCAGCTGTTGCCTTTTGGCTTAAACTGTAGCATATGCCAAGGGGCAACAGCCGGAGGTGAGCGAAAGTCCATGAACATGAACATGAACATGAAGTGCGAACATGAACAATTTTAAAGCAACTTGCGAGCAGAGCAATGCTCAATAAATAAATAAATAGTGGAAAAAACAATGTGTGGAGTGCGCACAACATGACGTATGCGTAATATAGCGTTTCTCGTTGAGTCCTTCAGCGAAACGCCACAAATATTTCACAGCGCATTTTAACTGCAAAATCATAAATAACAACATGTAAATAGCTTTTATCTAACAACTCGTCAAGCGGAAGCAGCAACAAAAACACCAAAAAATGGTCAGAAAAAAAGAAAAGAGAAAACTCAAACGGAACGTGGTCAAAAGTTGCACAAAGGCCCCTCTGATGCGGCTCTAACCGCTGCCGGCGGCGACACTTCAGCGTTGTTGCAACAGCGGGGCATCAATTAAACCTAAATTGTTGCAGTTGTTAACACGCAACAAAATTGTCTGCTGCATTGCAGCAAAAAAAGTGCAAAAACTGCCACACGACAAAAAAAAACCAATAAGAAAACAACGATAAAGAAATAAAACGAAATTCGGCAAATTGGTAAAACGTCAAGTGTTAAAATGGCAGCTGAACCACCGAACCACTGAACCACCGAGTGTGAGATTTCTGCCTAGAACTGCAGCTGCATGAAGCAGATCAGGGAAGGAGAAGGGAGTTGGGAGGTGGGAGATTGGGAGATTGTGCGCTGCTTTTGAGTGCAAGTGTATTTATTTATTTGATTTTTCTGTATGCTGGGCAACTGTCCATTGTCCAGTATGCGCACTGTACAGTGTACAGTGTCCACTCTCGACTGGCGACTGGCCAGCAATTACGTCGCTTGAAATATTGACAATTACTTAAATTTATCTTTTCTAAAACGTTGCATGCACCTCAGCCTGGCGGCGTTTGTCAATCACGCGACAGGCGCGACAGACAGACAGACAGATGGACAGACAGAGTCTGCCACACTTCACGCGTGATATATTTGAAGTGGCCACCGGCGCAGAGTCGCCTCCAATCCATATCCCATCCCTATCCCAATCCCAGCCAGATTCCCACTCACAACATGCATTGGGCTGTGTAATTTTTGCATATTTTGTGCATTTCGACTGCATTCCAGGCGGCTGCTCACCTGCAAATCGAAATAAATGGCTCAATGAATAACTGAATGCATGTGTGAATGAATGAATGAATGAATGAATGCGGCGCTGCGGTGGCGCTCACTGCTGTGAAATGGCCTGGAAATGATTTAATGCGCAAATTGTGGTCACGGCGGCATTTTAAATTTATGCGCGCAGGTAAATCCCACAACGAGGGGACTTTTTGTTGATGTGTATTTATCGAAATATATTTAGTAAAATATATATATAGTAAATATATATATATATAAATGTATGCGAATACTCGTAGTCGTATTTTAACTAATTAACTTTAAAGGCAGCAAGTGACTTGGCCGTGTTTATTTTTGGATAGCCGTTGTAATTAATCACTGTCTGCCCGAACTGCAATGTGCTAACAAATTAACACCAGAGATGCTGCTGCTGATGCTGCTGCAAGCGGCAACAAAACACGGCAACATTGTAGCACAAGCTGTGGCATGAAGAGCGAAGAAAGATGAAAAGGGAGAGGTAGACAACTTCTAAATGCATTTGCCTGCCAAATTGGAATTGCTAAAACTTGTACTTGTAGAGTCCACGAAAATGTGGAAAATGCATTTTTCATTTATTTGCACCGCTTCGCGTTTGTCGTATGAGTTACAAAAATCCATTTGCTGCCTGAGCTCATTAGTCGACCCCAGTCGAATAGTCAAACAGTCGAATAGTCAAACAGTCGAGGCTGGGCAGCTGACCCATCTCCCTGACAAGTCTCCAAAAAAGGGCTGTGACGGATGTGTGTGAAATTCAAGCAAAATCCACAAATATACTATACGTACGCATGGCAACTATTTTCAAATTATTCTCAAGAGTTTCAAGAATCGCTACACAGCAAAAAAATAAAAACAAATCATTTCAAAATAAAAGCTTTAAATTCCTGATCTTGACTGTCATTTTTATTAGCCTAATACACAAAATAATGCATGCAGATCATTTTTTTTCTAGAATGTTAAATAATTTAATTTCTAATTAATTTTTATCGATTTTTTTATATATTATTTTGCAAATATTGCAAAAATTAAAAAAAAATAAAAAGCAGGAATTGTTTTTTTTTCTTTTTAATATTTTTATTAATATTTTGTTGTTATTTGCTTTGATTTTTTAAATATTTATTTCAGTTTTTACCTGATTTGTACTGTGTAGAGACTTAGTAGAGACCATCAGCAGTCTCAGCTGGCGTGGTCCACTAAAATAGACATCAGGTTGGCAGGTGGAATGGGGCAAGGGAAGGGGCTGGGGCAGTGGCAGGAGGAGGAAGATTGCTCGACTGGCAAACTCGAAATACTCGTACTCGGATCTTAGTTTGACATTGGGCTCCATTGTGCGACTAAGCCGGGTCATCATCAGCCGCATCATCGTTTTTATTGTGTGTGGGCATTTTTATGAGCACTTTGAATGCTCGGCAAAAAACACAATAAAATCAATGAGGTGTATCTGTCTATCAGTGTGTGTGAGTGTGTGTGAGTGTGTGTGTGTGCAGCACCTCAACCACAGTCTGAGGCACAACGCAAACAATCAGTCCCCCATCCAAGTAGAAGAGCTAAACAATCAAGCGCAGGCGATGGCCACCTACAATGCAATGATGAGTTCCCTTTCCCTTTCCCCTTTCCCCTCTTAGCGTATCCTTAGTGTCCTGCTTTAGTATCGTTCAGCACACACAACGCGCTAACGTTTTTACCTATTCATACGTTATTATTATTATCCTGGCAGAGACAGAGACGGAGACAGAGGCGTTATCCTGCCTCGTCCTGCCTCGCTTTGTTGAGCACTTTGCGAGCCGAAGCCAAAGCCAAAGCGAAAACCGAACAAAGAATGTGCTTTATTGGCACTTTTTGCACAATTGCCGCCCCCTCCCGCCACTCTCCTGCCGATAGCAGTAAATGAGCGTGGCATTGCTGCAGGAGATGGCGGAGGTGGAGCTCAACTGAGACTCGAGACTTGAGGCTGGAGGCCAACAAGGTGCCACGAACGGTGGCAACGTTAAATTTCATCCTCATCGTCATCGTCGTCGTCGTCGTCATTGTTGCGCTTTGGCAACAGCCGGTATTGATGGGCTACCCCTCTTCCTTTGCCCACTGTACTATACTACAACCTCTCCCCCTCTCGTCTAACGGCTGCTGTATTAGGCGAAGGCAACGTGGACTTTAACGAAGCAGCGGCAAAGGCAAAGGATAAACACATTCATGGTGTGCAATCGATTGGCATAATGTGAAGCATTTTATTAAGGTTATCAATCGAGTATGAATACGTACATATCCTAGGTGTGTGTGTGTGTGTGAACGCCTGTACGTGTTGTTTGTTTGGCGAACAAACAGAGCCAGGACAACAGCCAGGACAAAACAGGCAACGTAACGGAACAACACAGGACGTCGCACGGAACGCAACGTAACGTTACGGAATTGCCCTTATCGTAAGTGGCGCATAAAACGTTCGACGATATGAATTATGCGGAAATTATTAGAAAGCATTTAAGCGGAATTATTAATGAGAAAGTGAGGAGACGTCACAAACTTAGCTCAGCTTCATACAATTGGCCTCAATTTGAGGTGAGAAGAGGAGGTCTAATGATAATTCTAATGCTATTTCTAATTCTAAAACTAATGCTAATGCTAATGATGAAATAAATATTAATGATAATTAGTATGATTATATAAAGATGTAATAAAACTTAAAGTTTAATATATTTTTAACGCTATTTTAATTCGTTTACTAATAGTGAAAATAATTATAATTATAATGCTAATGCTAATGCCACTTTTAATAATAATACTATTACTATTAAATAAATAAATATAAATAAAAAAATGAATTAATAAATAAATAAAGATATAAATAAATGAATAAATAAATAATAATACTTATAATTCTAATGTTAATGGTAATGCTCACGATGATGCTGAAAATGCAAATTCTACTATCAATTGTTATGTAATTATATATTTAATTTTTGAAATAATCTTTTAATTACTCAGCCTATTAAAAATTGATAAAATTAATACAAATTTGTGTAATATATATTTTAAATTCTTTGGCTAAATCATTAAAAGCCATTTCCCTTTGTGGATGAGGTCCATCTGCAAGTTGTGTTGTCTGTCTATTGTATTATACAAATACATGGCCAAATGTGATTGTTGTCGGTGTTGTTGTTGATTTCATTTGTCGGTGTTGTTGTTGTTGGTGTCAATGCTTTCGTTGTTGTTGTTTCTGCTGTTTCACCTTTGAGCATAAAATGCAGAACGATAAAAGCACAAATATAAATTTGCTAGCAAATGAAATGAACCTCGCCACGTGGGCTATGAACTGTGAACTGTGGACTGTGAGGTGTGGAGTGTGGGGTGTGGATGCTGTTAGGAGTGTGTGGTAGTGGGCGTGGTCAGAGATGCGGTGCTTGCGGTGGGCGTGTGTAGCTCAATGAAAATTACAATCAAATGCATTCAACTGGAAAAGCTGTACGCAAAAATAAATACACATAAGCATGTAAATGTGTATGTTTCATCAATTTGTTGTTGTTGTTTTTGTTGTTGCTGTGTGTGTGTGTGTGCATTTGTGGGTTGCACACTTTTGGCTGCACACAATTGGATTAAAATTTACACGCAGTTCAGCCTCGTCGGCCACACTCGCAATTATCTGGCAATGCAAACGCTGTGGGTGGCTAAGAGGGGAGGGAGTGGGGAGAGACGAAAGAGGAGACTGATGAGGGGCGTGGCAGAGAGGGGGCCTGGTGTTGGCCTTCGCGTGACTGCGTTAATGTGCTTAACAATAAAATGCAGCGCATTAATTGATAAACCAAATGCAAAATGATGCAAAACGAAAATGAGAAAAATAAAAATAAAAATAAAATAAAATTGAAATTAAAATAAAATAATTTTACTTGCCGGGCCTATTAAATCAATTAAAATGCTAAAGCGGCAAGTGGCATCGATGTATAGGCCACCCAAAACATTGAGGGGCAATTCATGATAGTTTTTCATAAATTTGATGTCTAATTTGGCGACGCGCTAATGACGCGTTCACGCCAAGCGACCAACCGACGAACCGACCAACAATCGGACGGAACGACAGACAGACAGACAGACAGACAGACTGGGCGATCAGTCCAAGTGTCGCCCCCTGTGACAACTCTCTTCTCGTCTTGCCACCTCACTGTTTGCTGGGATGCAGCGAATTAAAAACACTTTACGCGCATTTTGCATATAATTTTTGGATTGAGGCCAAACAGTTGTGATGGAATAGAAACGAGGGGAATTGAGGAAGGGAATGTACATTTAATGCGCCTTAATTTCATTTTCATTTTAGTTAAATGCATCAAGAGCTAAACGAAATGATTAGATGCACTAACAAGCCAACAGATCCCTAACAAGCCAACTGAACAGAAGGCCAAGAGAAGAACTCATTTTGCATTTCCGCTCGTAAATAAATCGAATGACAGGCATATGGCAAAGGAGATGTCGGTGTCTTGTTCGATCTATTAAATTCAAGTAAAATCATATGCACAAATGATATGGGACATGGGATCAGGGATGAGGGATGTGCTGAGGTGGGAGGTGAGGTGTGTTACAAGCATTTTCCTTCTTGTGGCGCCGTGCCAGCCATGTGGAAAAACAAAGGGCACAACTTTTGAGCAAATAACAATTTATTACATCAATAAACTTTTTTGGCGTTGCGGATGTGCTACCCTCCCCCCTCCCCCTTCTCCCACTCCCACTTCTCCTCCCCCGCTCCACGTCTTAGTATTTTGCCCTGAGGTGAAATAATACGAAAATTATGCAAAAAAGCCGAGCGTAAAAGGCATAAACAACAATTTTTTCATATTGGCAAACATTTGATGAGATTGTAAAAGCAGCCAGTTTTCATTAGAAGGTGAATTGAGTTTTCAGTTTACGGCAAAACGAGCAATTTATGAGCCAAGCATTTTATATAAAGCATCCATACAGATTTTCTATCGAATTGTGAGCTGAGCTTAAGGAGACGCCTTAAAGTATGCAACAGAAAATGTGGTAAATGTGGAAATGTGGAAATGTGGACCACAAATTGAGGCAAGGCAATCGCTTGGCGGTTGGTCGCAATTGAAAAACTGCAAATGCAAATGGCAAATGGCAAAGTAAATAATAATAAATTATTATCAAAAGGACATAATGCGAGCAAAGCTGGCCACGAGCGAGTCATAAAATTGGCACTGCTCGGTTAAAGCTAAACCGATCAAATTGGCTTCTGATGCCGATTTGCGACGATTTGCGCTTTATTTATTTATTTTCATGCGGCATGCGGCACACAGGCAAACAAATTGATTTCTAAGGCAACACAAACAAGTGGAAGTGGAAGTGGAAGAGGAAGAGGCACAGCAACTAAATCAAGGCAAAGGCAAAGGCAAAAAAACATAAAAAGTCGCGCGAAAGGAGAAAGCGAAAAGTGCAAAGCGAAGTCAACACAGTGAGAAAGTGTCGATTGTTGTTGTTGTTGGTGTTGCATGCGATAAGTTGCAAAAAATTACTTGCTACATCGTAAACAACAACAACAACAGCAACAGCAACAACCCTTTGCCCTCTTGGTCGACTTGGTTGGGTAAATTGCACGTAGTATTTCAGCATCAACATCGACATCCACATCGACATCAGCAACGGCTTATCCCGGGCAATGAAAATTTATACAAATTCGAAAAAAGTGACAACATTTTGCTTTTATTGGCCATTAAAACGACTTAGCGACTTGGCGGACTCATCCTTTTCCTTCTCTCTCCCTTTCTCTATATCCCTCTCTTTACCCAACTGGCCGAGATCACATGTGATTCTTGTATTTGTACCTTACGTCCACTTTGCATACGAGCAAATAAATGTGGGATTGTCTGGGAGGAATGTGGGTGTGTGAGGGAAGAGGGATGTACTTATAAGAGGAGTTTATGAAGCCTGCATTGATTATGTGTTGGCAATTTCTATTAAAGAATTTAAATAAGCCATCAATGTACTAATAATTTACATATCATTTCTGTTGATACTGATAACAGAAAGAATAATCTTTTATTATGGTTATTATTTCTGACCAGGGATTAAAGCCTTAACCGAAACCGTAACCTTTAACCAGTGAAAACCGTTTGAAATTTGTAACAGTAACTGAAACCGTAACCGGAAAAAAACTTTTTCCGCTGTACCGAAACCCATAAACCGAAACTCTTTAAGTCGAAATAACCGTGTAGCAACCCTTTCATTTATATGGGTTAATTTCGGTTCTGGCCGTCGCAGCTACTGAGCAACTTAGATAACTTTGAACTGTCATAACTTTTTCAAAACTTGATCAATTTCCATGCGGAATGTAAATTTGAGCATAATTTTACTTCTTAATTCGTTCTGCATTTAAATTTTGTTTATTTTGAAAATTCGAAAATTTCGAAATTTTTCGAAAAATGATAAGGGGTAACACTGTAAAATTTCTAAAAATTTCAAAATTTTCGAATTTTTAAAATGAACAAAATTTAAATGCAGGACGAATTTAAATGTGCGCATGGAAATTGATTGACTTTTGACAAAGTTGTGGCAGTTCGAAGTTATTAAAAATCATTAAAATCAACCGAAACCATACCGGTATTTTTTAACCGAAACTTATAAAACACCAAGAACCGTTACAAAACCGATAACTGAACCCGATATTCGTTTCGGTTTCATTCCCTGTTTCTGCCTAAATTTTATATAACTGCTGAATACTGAGCACTAACCCAAAAAAGACTACAGCTATATTAGATTTAAGATTTAAATTCTGAATCTCCATTTCTGTTAAACATTCTTCTTATCTCAATTTATTCAGAAAGCATATTTGTGTGCTTAGAAAATCAATAGGTCAATTTTTATACTAATTAAAAATGTATTCAAATGTACTGCCGAAGTCTTTTCATGACATATCAAATTTTAAGTATTCGTTATATTAAAACTCAGGCCTATTTTTCCGTCATTTCCTTTAAATTCTGATGCCTCTTCCATTTAGTTGGCTGTCACCTTTTAGGTCAAATCTTGTTGCTCATCTGCTTGGCAAACAATTTCTTGTGGCACATTAAACAATTTTCAGAGCTTAAGACAAAGATGCTGTTCAAGGTGCGCCATTTAGCAGGCATAAGCAAAAAAACCAACAAAGAAAATCAGCCCAAAAATTGAGCGCAGCAAATGAAGCAAGCTGGAAAAATCACACAAGGAGTCTGTTGTCTAGAAACTGGAGTCAGGAGTTGGCCTCGGAAAATTGCTTATCGGTAGGAAAATGTTGCCGCAGCATACAAAAAAAGTTTATTGAGTGGAAAATGTTGAATCGCAACCAGAGCAGATGCCAAGTGAAAGTGAAAATTTTTGCGTGTGGCGCTGGCGTCGAATCCATTAACCTGATATTTACTTTTACACACTCAAACACACACACACACACACACACATATATACATAAGTACAACAAAGTGTAAGTGAAAGTGTTGCTGTTGTTGTTGTTGTTCTACTTTTCCTCGCAGATTTCCCCCTTGGGCACATTTCCTGTTGTTGTTTGTTTTGCAAGCAGGAAACATGATATTTTTGCGTTTAGTTTGCAAAATTGAATAACACGTAAATGTGTTTGGTGTATGTGTGTTTTTGTGTTTGTGTGTAGGCAGTAAATTAAGCTCCCTTACATAGATATGTAGAGTATACGAGTAGGTCGAAATAATTACTTACATTACATTAACACGAGTCGAGTCGAGTAGAGAAGCCTGAGATGGAGCCTATGAGACGCAGCTGTTGATAGCAACTGCCATTTTGGCCAAGTTTATTGGCCCAAGCGATAAGGAAACACATTTAGACCTCTGTGGTATTTTAAAGGGCTCCTTAGGACAGATTCTTAAAGCAGTCTGTACAAATATGTCAGCGGCAAATCAAATTACTTGCCTTCTTCAAAGTTCTCTCCTCTCTCTCAGCAAATTACAAAAAATTACCTTTAGCAGACATTTTTACCCTTTTTTTTTTGTTTTTTGTTTTTGTTAATATTATTTTTATGCTTTGCGTTTCGCGTTTCGCGTTACGCGAGCGGCAAAAACCAATTAGACGCATTTCTGACGGACACGCGTTCAATCATTCACATTGCTGTCAAGTTGTTGCAACTTCAACCCCGGCAACAACGTGCGGAGCATTGGAAATGCCACTGCCAAATGTTGGCCACGTTGTCGAGCTGCCAAATACTTGTATAAAAAAAATTAAAAATAAAATGAAAGCAACAAACTCATTACCAAATGATGCTCTTTGGGCCCAAAAAGGTGCGCAAAAGTGTCTACGTTCATTTTTCAAGTATTAACAACGAAATGAGAAAGGCCGAGCACATTAATAATGCCTAAGGAAATGGTATGGAAGGGGTAAAGAGGTAAAGGAGGTCGCATCTTAGCCATGGCCATTAAAGGGGCACTTGAGCCAAGCAATTTAACGCTAATTGTATGAAATGGCTCATCAATAGTTCAAAGGCTGCCATAACAGAACTCAGAACTCAGCTGGCGCAATGAATTCAATCATTCCCTCAATGATTTCATACAGGTTCCTATCGCCTTTTATTGCGACGCGCCAAAAACTTTTCCTCAAGTGTCTTCCGTTTGTCATAAAAGCCAAGTTAGAGTAGCTGTCCGATTGGGAGACATCGACAGCATATGAATCACAGCAATTGTGCAGAGTTTAATGGCCAAACTTTGTCCATAGATGTAGCGACAAATGAGCGACTGCAAATGTGACTTTGTCAGTCACAATCGCCATCGCAATCACAATCACAGTTACAGTTACAGTGATTACAATTATTTGTACATCCACTCAATTGGTTAAAATTCGTGTATTTACTCTCATTCACAGCTCTTTTTGGCCAGCCCTTGACTTTGGCCTTAACACGTTGCTGCGGCCCCAACGGACGCTCCCCGACTAAAGGCCCTGAGGCAATCAGTCTCTAAGGCTCTGCATTGCCTCTGTTAGACTTAACAGCGCACTAACAGTCAGCTAACAGTCACTTCCCCTTACGATATTTGTTAGTGTAACGTCAAAATATCATGGAACTTTTAAACACAATTGTGCCTGGGAACAGCAATTATAAATTATGAAATATACATATATTATAAATTATGCAATTTTATATTTAATCTGTTATCAAATAAAAGTTATTTAAAAAGAAACTGGTTATAAAGAATACTGTCGAGCAATCCCGACTGTGAGAGACCCTGTACTTATCTGCAGAAAGGTAAATTATGATAATAATAAAATAGTGATATGGGCGAAGTCCAGCAAGACAAAAATTTGTTTTTAATTGCTTTTTATGACCGACACCTTTTGGTTTAAATTTAAAAGCCAATGAAACTACTGGTGATTCACTTCAAACTTATCATACCATGAAATTTACTACCTTTGATCGTGATATGATAGTAAATCGGAAAACTGCGCCTTAGAAATCTTTAAATAGTTTGTCAACGAAAGATTAATATTCTAACAAATTTTTACATTTCCGTTTTTTTTATGTTTTTAGTGTGTAAATTAAATAATATTCAATAATTGATCGTAAATTATTTATTTATTATTGGTTACTTAAAATTGTTTTCTTTTCTGTTTGTTGTTGTAGACAACCTTTTAATGTTTCGGTTTCAGTTTCAGCTTTCATTTCATATTTATGTCGCGCTTTCTATTAAATTACGAGCAATGGCAAAACAAACAACAATTTGCCATTGAATGAATCATTTTCTCTCGCTAAATGTGCAAAATAAAATAATAATAATAATAAAATGTTTCATTTGCTAAGCATGATAAATACAGGCATACATAAATCGCCTAACGTTTGCCATACGTTTCCCATCGCCAATTGTATTAATTTGTCATAAAATTATGCGACCTCCCCCGATCACAATTTTTGGGCCATAAAATTTCCTCTTTCGTTATTTTTCAGGAGTTTTAAGTATGTAATCATTTAGTATATGGTCTTTTGTTGGATGTTCTTGTCGTTTCTGGATTGATCTCGGCACCTGCTCGACGACGCCTTGAATAACGCCTAGTTGATATTTGCACGTAAACAAAACGCCACAAAAATCATAACAAGTCATCCGAACGTGCCCCTGCCCCAAAGGTCGAGGGATAGACAGACATATGAGTATACATACATATATACTGCATATACATTTATATTCATGTGCATATCTGTATCCAGCGTAAGCGTATTTGTCCGAGATATTCTCAGGCGTTTTGGACGATCGCTAAAATTAGCAAACGGATGTTTTGACGCTTACATTGTTGATGCCTAACCCACATCGCATTTTAGTTGCTGTTGTTGTTGTTGCTGTTGTTGTTGTTGTCAGCAGCTAATTAAAACAAATTTCCTACGCATAACTTCCTCAGCAAACTGAAAATCTGCATATGAAGTCGTAAAATTTTGCTCAGCTTTTGGCGCAACTCGTGCTAATTTGACGGGTCGGGTTTTGATTTTTATGTCGTATGTGGCAACAAAGTTGCCCTAGGGCAAATACTAGTATCAGTAGCTGGGGGCATTAGATTTGGATCGTAAAGCTGGATGACATTAATTCCCCACATAAAAAACTGGCATCCAAATCATCGTCATTAGTTTGCAGAATGATTCCCCCATCCCCCCTTTTGACTAGAAGGCAATTTGTCAACAATGTTGTCATATTACCTTGATATTATTTCCCTTATTTTTTTTCTTTATTACTTTTTTTAAATTCGGCTGGCCTTGTCAGTCATTGTCATATTAACTTGAGATGATTTATCAGTCTGACAAATATTATTAAATTATTATGTATTTGAGATTTGGGCCAAACAAGAAGACAACAAGAAAACAAGACAACAAGGCATCAAGACAAAAGCATGCAAATAACTTGGCCAAATGCTGCTGTTGCCACCGCTCAAAGCAAACGCTCACCGGGGAGCAATTTGTTTTTCAAAATCCAAGAACTACCTATAGAGAGTCGACATCCCCCCTCCCGATTTGAAAGCAACCCTCGGCGAATCAAAGCGTTGTGTGGCTTGTAATAAAATGCAAAAGAAGAAGGCGAACAAAAAAAATGGAGAGAACTGAAGGAAAAGGGCGACATAGTGAAAAGGTAGGCGATGGCATGAGCACTTGTTTATATCTATGTAAAATTCGCAATGAAGTGAAACGAAACTGGCACAGAGAGTGTAGAGGAAAAGGGAGGAGGAGAAGTGAGGGGACTGAGGGGAGAGCTGCCAAATTGGCGCAGCAGCGCAAATAAAGCAATTTGTATTCAAAATATGAATGCCAGGGAAGCAACTGTGACGCTCGACTTTGTCCTTAACATCCTTAACATTCCCCCTCGCTCCTCCCTAGAGTCATACTCTATCTCTTTGCTCCCTTTGGGTGTCCAAAATTTCGTTTCGTTTTATGCGGTTGCAAATAATTTTTTCGTTCGACGCTTTAAAATATTTCTGGCGCCAATTTCAAATATTGTTGATTTGATAAAGAATTTACGGATATGTATATTGCGTATACGCCACGTTGTCAGGCAAATTAGCATAATTAAGCAACTCTTCCCCCTCTGTTCAGTCTCAGTGTCTGCTGTGCATGTTTTGCGGCTCATTAGCAGGCAAATTAACGCCGTCGTCTTCAGCAGGTGCCCCCATTCCCCATTCCCCTTTTCCCCCCTCATGTCCTTTCTGTCGAGCCCAGGAAAATATGCTACACTTTGTGTAATAAATTAGCGAGCGAGCTACAAGCAGTTGTCGTGTGTGTGTGTGTATGTGTGTGTGTGTTTAGTATATTTTGGTTGATTTGTGACTCAATTAAAGTCAACGACAGCCGTGGCAGGAAGGTGCATGCAACATCGTATTAGCAACATTTTGTCAGTGCACTCTCGACACTCTCGACAACCGGCTGCATGGAGAGTGGAAAGTGGAAAGTGGCCTGGCCAAGTGGCTTTTGGGGTCGGCAGCTGTTGACCACATGCAAGTTTTGGGCCCAGGCCCAGCTTCAATGCAGCCTGCACTCTCCGGGTGTGTGTGTGTGAGTGTGTGTTGTGTGTGTGCCGCTTGCAGAGCTAATTAAAGCGGTTAGCCCAAATGCCACATAATGAGGCGCACAAGTGCTGCCAAACACCGTTAACACTGCCCGTCATTTGTCAACGCACGTGTGCATGTATAAGTGTATGTGCGTGTGTATTTGCATTATAAACTCTGTGTGTGGCAGCCGTTGAAAGCTTCTAATTGGCTGTGAAGTGGCTTACCATTTGGCCTTGATATGTGTGCGAAAATTGAAATTAGCTTTTGTACTCATTACGCACTTGGCAAGCAAATGGCCTTAAAGCCGGCTCAAATAGCTCACACTGCTCGACAAACTTTAAGCCAACTGACAAATGTGTCAAACGACATGTTCACATATGTTTCACATCGATAATATCGAGCAGGAACACGGAGATAGATACGCAATCTGCGCAAAAAAAAATGAAGGAAAATTGCACGAAACACACGCAAAGTTTTCCTGCTGCGCAAGGACAAAACTTTGGCAAAGTCCTGTCGCTGCCACTGCCACTGCCACTGCCACTGTCATTGCCACTGCCACTGCCACATTGGTGCTGCCACTGCAGTGTCACCTTTTCAATAAACTGCGCCAAACGAGCCAAAGTCCGAGGCAAAAAACACCGAAAGTATTAATCCCCAATCGTTTGGTCACGGCAAGGATGCGGATGAGGAAGTGGATGTGAATGTGGATGCGGATACGGATGCGCATCCAATCGATGGCAACAAGAAAAGAGGGGGTGCAAAGCAGACAAAACGGTTGGGCAACAGCTGCCGCTGTCGACCTTTGACCATGTCCGTCCAAAAACAAAAGCTGCAAAATGCCAATGGTCAGCAGAAATGCGCATAACTTTGAAAAGTTCACATACAGATGCCAGCAGACGGTCGAGACAGTAGCTACCTCCACAGCCAGGACGAGCAGGACAACCAGGACACAGGACATGGCAATACCTTTACTTGGGGGGCGTCCTTCTCGGATGTCGGATGTGCTTCATAGATAAACTCCTGCTTAGTTGCCTGCTGCCTGCAGTGCTAATGGCAATGTTCGCACATTTTCCAGGAGAAAATCGAGGGGTGGCCAACTTATGACAGGACTAACAAGTGTTGCCTTTTTTGGCCAAATGATTTAGTGGCCTTCGATATGGCATCAAGATCGAGTAACTTATGGTCTACAACTTATCACTCAAACCAGGGACAAGACTCGACAGAAGCTAAACACAATTACCTGTTAACAACAAAATTAAAAGATACTCCCCCCTTACTCTCTTACCCACTCTCCTGAGCCTGTCTTCCTTCAGTTGGCTAAAACCGAAATTTCTTGGCAAACTTTTTAATGGGCACCACTAAAAGCGGCACATTAAATTATTATCTGTGAGATTATGAAATTTTTAACAGCAGGTAATAATCGTAGAACAGCGCAGATGAAGACAGGGAAAAGGAAGTTGAGGAAAGCAGCCAAAATGAAAGACAAACATTGAGTTGGCAAGAACAACGCTTCGTTGGGCAACTTGAAACGGCATAAATGAAAATGGGGAATGAAAATGGAAGTGTAACGGTGTAACAGACACTGAGTATTTTTCCCACTCCACCTCCATCTTTTGGCTCTGCCTGTAACTGAGGTAATTCAAAAGTTTTCTACGCAGGCGACGCACTCGTAACACATTACCGTTAAGTGCCACAGCCGACTGCAGACATTTTGGCTTGGAAAATACGCCGTATCTTTGGCAATGACAGTCGCAAAATAAGTATTTACTTCAGACACTCGCAATTCCGGCAACAATTAACTCTTCCTTTAATGGGGGCGTGGCAAGTAAAGGGGGCTTAGAGGGGAACTTGCAGACTTGCCTAAAAAGTGCGACAAAAATGTTGGACATTTCTTTGCGGCAATTGGAAAATTGCTTTTGCGTACGTGTGCAATTGTTTCTAGTTACTTTTCTTTTCTTTTCTTTTCTTTTATTTATTTTTTTTAAATTTGTTGCCTGCCATTTCTTATCACGTGTCATTGAGTTTTGTTCTTGGACGAAAGCAGAGCAAATAAAACGCTGACATGTGGCAGAAGCAACAGAAGCAACAGAGGCAACTAAGGTGGCAGAGGCGGAGTCCAACAATTTGCTGTGTTACCAATAAATGGGAGAAGGAGAACTCCCAATTCGATGGCCATGCTCGACCAATACCGCAAATGAACGGCCGTTGACTAACCAGAGAAAGAGGGAGAGCACAGAGAGAGAGTAAGAGAGTGAGAGAGAGATAGAAGGCAGCTCTATGCGTTTGGAGCATTGACATGAAGTTAATGGATGTTTTATGACCGACTAACTTCCCCAGCGATAAATCGCTTTACCATGAGCCAGTAAATTGCGATTTGATTGTTTCTGTTCAACATGCAAACCACTTCCATTTTTTTTTCCACTCTCTCTCTCTCTCTCTCTCTCTCTCTCTCCGATTGTTGTTGGAAAATGAAAACGTGAAAAGTGAGCAAGCGAAAGGTCAGTCGATGTCCAATTCCATTGCCAACTCCATTTTTCCCTCTGCAAAGGCAACTTTAAGCGACTGTGTTTCCATCGATTTTCCTTGAACTGTGAACCTCTCTGCGATTCGTCACACGTTGCAAGCCCATTTTCATGGCAATCAGCCCCTTTCCCCCTGAAAATATAATGAGCAAAACTAACACAAAACAACAAAAATATCATATATTCCATATATAAATCAAAGTTCAGTTCCAAGAAATTTATGAAAATTTATGCACTAAGCCCGCCTTGTTGGCCATTGGCTTTGTCCAGCTTTTGACCCTCTTTACCTTTTGTTATGTGGCATGTAGCACACATATCAAGTGGCTCCAAATTTATACAACATTTTGGCTTTTTGTTGTTTTGCGGGTTGGCCAAACAAAAATTCATATGATAATGCGGCATGCGACGGACAATTCACGATTTGGTTTGGCTTTCAACGCATTGACATTTTCTTTTCATAGGTAAATTTCTTGATGATTTATGAGGCAAACTTAAGTCATGACACACGAAGTTGCAACTTTAAGTGATGTTCACATCTTCGGGTAATCTATCTATCTATATATATATCTATCTATCGATACTTCACTTCAACTGTAATCGCCTTTTCAACATCAATTTATTTGCTATTAATCCTTCACCTTTTTATTGTTGTAACATGTGGAACTGTCCTTGGGGCAGCTCCAGCTGCAACTTCATCCTAAGTAGTCCCCAGTGTCTAGTGGCATCATTATTTGCTCTGTCCAGGCAATTAGATGTTTGCGTTTGTTGTCTGACCAACTCTCTCTCTCTCTACATGGACTGTTTTTGTTGTTCTTTCGAGGTAAAATAAGCTGCCGGCTATTGGCAATCGATTTCGGGTTACGCCCTCCTCAGAGACGTGTTTGCCACGGTTAGTTGCATGTTATCATGTGGCAAGAGGGGCGGGGTTTGTCGCTTTAATCTCGCAGCTTGTTTGACATGCTCTTAACACTAATTGAAGATACTCCTTCGGATGTATGGCAAAAATCAGCAAACTGCCTTTGTAGACAGATTCAACTTCTCTTGACTCCATAACGAATCGACAGCTCAATTGTTGCCCAGATTTCGACTTCAAAGGCGCGTGATTTTCGTTACATTGTTGCGAATGAGTTGGAAAACAAGCTTCTTCAATCCTTTGTTGTAGTTGCTCTGCGTGCTCTTTGATAAATCAGTTTAATATTTGAATCTTAAGAGAGATCTTTCACAGTATCTGACATATGTACATAAGATATTTGAATAAAAATTGAAATGCTTAAACTAAAAAAAACACTAAGAATGTAGAACACCGCCAGAACAATATATTCTTCAACATTTCTTGAATTTGAATCAAACGTGTTAATTTTATTTTGTAATCTAATTACTAATTCTTTGTTTTGTAAGTAATTTATCTGACATTTTATTTTAAACTTAAATAAAAATCTTGGTATATATAACTTCAATGATTAAATAATTTTTAAATTACAATTTTTATGTGATAATCATAGTATAGCGAATATTTTTAATTTAAACAAAAGACAGAGCAGAATGGGTAATACATAATAAGAATAATTATTTAAATTAAATATGTTCCCTGTTCCCAATAAAAACTGTCACAAAAGGGCATAATAGTTTCGATAGAATGTATGTAACAGGCAGAAGAAGACGTGACAGACTCCATAAAATATATATATTCTGAATCAGCATTAACAAAGGAACCGAATTCAATTATCATTTAATTGTAAACAGGGATTAAAACCTAAACCGAAACCGTAACCTTTATCCAATAAAAACCGATTGAAATTTGTAACCGTAACTGAAACCGTAACCGAAAAATTGTTTTTCCAATGTACCGAAACCTATAAACCGAAACTCTTTAAGCCGAAATAACCGTGTAGTTACCCATTCATTTATAAGGGTTAATTTCGGTTCTGGCCGTCGCAGGTACTGCGCAACTTTGATAACTTTGAACTGCCATAACTTTGTCAAAACTCAATCAATTTCCATGCGCAATGTAAATTTGAGCATGATTTTATCTCTAAATTCGATGTGCATTTAAATTTTGTTCATTTTAAAAATTTTCGAAATTTCGAATTTTTTAGAAATTTTACAGTGTTACCCCTTATCATTTTTCAAAAAATTTCGAAAATTTCGAATTTTCAAAATGAACAAAATTTAAATGCAGAACGAATTTAGAGGTAAAATAATGCTCAAATTTACATTGCGCATGAATATTGATTGACTTTTGACAAAGTTATGGCAGTTCTGCGACGGCCAGAACCGAAATTAACCCTTATAAATGATTCGGCTACTAAACGGTTATTTTGTTTTAAAGAGTTTCGGTTTATGGGTTTCAGTACAGCGGAAAAAATTATTTTCGGTTATGGTTTCAGTTACGGTTACAAATTTCAATTGGATTTCACCGGTTAAAGGTTACGGTTTCGGTTAAGGTTTTAATCCATGATTAATACCCAATGTTATTTCAATTATGTTTACAAATTATTTCAAAGCATAGAAATTAATACCAAATGTTGTTACGTAAGCATAGGATTTTAAGAATAAATTTAGCTCAAAGCTTAAAATTGAAAGTCATTTTAAATGGTTGGTTTCTTGTTTAGATAAATCTAAAATATATATATAGTAGGCGCAAGTAAAAACTAAGTATTCTACTAAATTTAAGGTATATGAAAGGTAAGTATGAAAATATTGCATTTGAAAAATTTAAAGGGGTAAGTATTCGATAAAATGTAAAAGGTAAGTATTCCATAAAATGTAAAAGGTAAGTATTCGATAAAATGTAAAAGGTAAGTATGGAAATATAGAATATATTCGACAAATTTTTAGTTTCTCAAATAAAAAAAAAACTGCATTAAAATTTTGAAATTAAAGAAAGTCGAAATACCAGCTAAAATACCAGGCGCACAGAAATGAGGAGAAAGAACCAAATTTTATTCACATATTTCAATTGAGTGACACTATGATCTTAAACTTCTGCTGCTCACCTTAAAATTGAGTGGAAATATGACCTTGAGTTTCTACTGCTCAAAATAAATTTTCGCTTGCTGCTGATTTCTGTTCGCCTGGTATTTTTATTGACTTTCCGGTTGCAGCGAGCTGTTGCAAGCTCACACACATGCATGAATACTTACTTATGTATACTTACTTTTAAAGCATGAACAGACCAAAAGTTCCGAAATACCAGCTGAAATAGCAGGCGATCAGAAATGAGCAGAAAGCAACCAAATTAAATTGCCTCATATTTAAATTGAGCGAAAATATGCTGAGCTGAGTGAAATTGCTTCTGTTTAAGTAAATGATTAAGCATTTCTTTGAGCGATAGGTAAATTTTTTATTTCCTGAAATTTTTTTAAAGCTTCACCATCTGAAAATAAATATTTTTCATTAAGATAGAAAACAACGTTTAATTTTTCCATTTTAAACTCATTTTATTCTTAAAATCCTATCCTTATGGAGTAACATTGATGTATTATTTCTATTCTTATCTTCTGATATATGTACAATATTGTATTATTATCATTAATTATAAAATTCATCATTCAATGTAAAAAAGTATTATAAAATTTGATTTTTATTTTACGCCGATTAATCTTAACATAAAGGGGTATGTAAAATTTGTCGAAAAAATTAAAATTAAATATTATATCAAAACTGTTTGTAAAATGATGAATAAAAAGACTTTTCGCATGAAAATCGGTTTTTATACGTATATCAACATACTGAAATTGAATAAAAATCGTTAGAGCCACTTTCTAATAAATCGTCAAAATTTATGCTAAAAATCGTTCTTTCGCCTTTAGCATTTTACCTGAGCACTTTGCAAAAAAATTATTGAAGGCACGTAGAACACGACATATAGAACACATCTGTGGCTTTTTCGGATTAGAAACTATGGAACTAACATCGTGGAACAAATATTTCTGATAAGAAACAATTCCTCACCATAGTAAATTTTCCATTCTTCGTGTATATATTACTAGTCGCCTTTCGCACCCTTCTTGCTGCTTTCGTCACTAACGCGGACTGCCGTCCGCACTGAGTTAATATTTTAAAATATTTCTAAAAATTTGAATGTTAAATTAAGGCTGATGTTAATTTTTAATTTTATTAGTATTGACAAATCTGCTTATTATGTAAGTATAAAGAAATATCTTCAAATACATTTTTTAAGCAATGAAATACATTAAATAGGTGTATAATCTCGATATATTCTTGGCTACCTTTTGCAATACAAATTGACATCCGTTGTAAAACTTCTTTACCTTATTTCTGGCCAAAAGCCACTCGACTTGGCATTTACTTTTAAAACTTATTGCGCCTGGCATATAAATTGGCTTTGTGAACTTTATGAACTCACGCGGGATTAACTTGTACCTTTGATTGAATTTCTTTCAGCTCCACGCGAAGTTTGTGCCACCGCCGCACCACTGAATCACCACACCACCAGCTCGATGGCAATCCGATAAAACTTGTGAGCAGCGGCAAACAGCAGACAGCCAATGATTCCAAGCTGGCCAAGACTACGACTGTTTGGGCCAAGGAACAGCTGCCAGACGGCGGGAAAGTCAGCAAGGATAAATGGGGAATCAGGGAAACAGGGGAGAGGTAAAGTCTCAATCTCAGCGGCTGGAATTAGGCGTTTCCGTTTAAGTGGTCCACAGTCCTGGCTAACAATTTGAAAATTTATGCTACCCATCGTCAGGAAGATTTTACTGCTGATTTTTGATTGTGCAACTGGGAGTCACTGTGGCATCTACCTTTTTGGCGTCGCTTAAGTGGCAAAGCGGCACGATTGGTTTGGGACTTGTTTCAATTAAGGCGCATTACAGACTCTCACTTTCTCTACCTTCGATTGGCTGCGAAAGTTTTTCTGGTTTGCTGGCCGAGATTCTATTAAAAAGTTTAGGTGAGAGCGAGAACACGGCATAAATAGTTTTCGGTGTGCAACGCGGAAAAACCAAGAAAAGTAATTAAAATTCAAATAGCAGACAAACATTTACATTAACATTTGCTGCCTCAGGGATTGGGACAAGTATCTGGATAAAGTATTTGGAATGGGATTTATCAGTTACTCAGCTTTAAGTTGAAGTGACGTCGTCGTCGTCGCTTTATTAAGCCGACCCTCTGTGGCCCTTTTGTTTGGCCTGGCGCCAGTCTGGCGCAGAGACGCCACAAAGTATGTTATACTTTTGTGCTCTAGGTAAAAATCAGGCGTGTCTGCTGTGTGTGAGTGTGTGTGAATGAGTGTGAGTGTGAGTGAATGAGTGATGACTCTTGGCGTGTGCTGCGTAGACGTAGACAATGTCAGCATGATTATACTCGTACTCGTACTCAGATACTTTATATGTAAGATCTCCCTCTGCGCCTGCCACATATGAGAACAAACGGCAAGCGAGATTATTAATATTGTATTTAATATATAGGTATATGTGTGTATGTGTTTGACTGAGACATTTGATTATTTGCTTTGTTTCCGATGCTAAATGAAAATTAAGTACTCAGACTGAATCTTGAACTGAGTGTGTGAAAACTTTTAGGCATTCACCTAGCCACATTTGATGATATCCTTATTTGCAGTTACTTTACAGTTTACATTTTAGATAACTTTCAATTAGCAGCAGCTTTAACTTGGTAGTGATTTATCTTATATGCTCACACTCCTTATTAAATGATGATTTTATGATTATTGACTATTACCAGGGATTAAAACCGAAACGAATATCGGCTTCAGTTACGGTTTCGGTTTTGCTCGAATTAAGGTTTTCGGTTATCGGTTATGCTAAATCTTGGAGTATCGGATTCGTAATGGTTATAAGTTTCGGTATAAAAATGCCGGTTTGGTTTCGGTTCACAAAAAAAATAAAAATTAAGGCTTTCGGTTGACCAAAATAAGAAGCGTTATTCAATGTTTTACATGAAAGAAGACTTAATGCCATTATTAGCCTGAAATATAATGTTATCTGGTTAATGGAATGGTCCTGCGTAATGTCGATTTTATTATAATTTGATCTCATATAAATTTGGTTAATTTGGTTTGGAAATTTCAATTATTTCGATTTTACTGATTTTTAATAATTTCGAACTGCCATAACTTTGTCAAAAGTCAATCAATTTCCATGCGCAATGTAAATTTGAGCATTATTTTACCTCTAAATTCGTTCTGTATTTAAATTTTGTTCATTTTGAAATTTTCGAAAATTTCGAATTTTTTAGAAATTTTACAGTGTTACCCCTTATCATTTTTCTAAAAATTTCGAAATTTTCGAATTTTCAAAATGAACAAAATTTAAATACAGAACGAATTTAGAGGTAAAATAATGCTCAAATTTACATTGCGCATGGAAATTGATTGACTTTTGACAAAGTTATGGCAATTCAAAGTAGCTCAGTGCTCAGTAGCTGCGACGGCAAGAACCGAAATTAACCCTTATAAATGAATCGGTTACTAAACGGTTATTTTGGTTTAAAGAGTTTCGGTTTATGGGTTTCGGTACAGCGGAAAATAATATTTTCGGTTACGTTTTCAGTTACGGTTACAAATTTCAATCGGTTTTCACTGGATAAAGGTTACGGTTTCGATTAAGGTTTTCATCCCTGATTAATACTTATGCTTTTTTTGAGCTCGTGTCACTCGCGGTAAAACTCAAAACTTAAAAGCCACACATTAAAAATTTATTAAGACTTTTTTAGTTGTTAAAGCTTTAATGAGCTTTTAAGCATTTAACAGCTAACTTGAATTCTTATGTCGGAGCTTTAAAGCCGCATTTTGTATTAAATTACAGATTGTAATAAATTACAGATTTTTTTAAGCCTAACTTATATAATTTACTTTCATACCTCTTCGATTAATACCAAAACCGTATACTTCTTTTAAGCTCATACCCCTGTTAAAACTCCCAAAATTTCACTTTTACTTTTTAGATGACCCAAAGCTTGCAACAGTTTTTAAAGCTTTAAGGATTACATGTTGAAGATTAATCCCAAGTTCTGATTAACAATTTCAACTCGTGTCACCCGCTGATCACGCCCAAAAGTCGCACTGGGAGACAGGTTTATGTTCTCGTATATCATTTTAGCCAAAATTCAATATCAAAGTGATATGAAGGAAAGCCGCCCACTCACCACACACACACACACACACACACACACACACACAAATGAGTAGCACGCTGCGCTGGAAAGTATGCAAGGGAAATGGGAAATCGCAAGGCATAGAGAGGTCGCTTCATGTCCATGTATTATACAATGTCCACATCCTCCACGTTCGCGTTGCCTTCCACGTATGCAGAGCACGCGTTGATAACGTAAAGCACAAAGCGGGCAGAGACGGAGGCAGCGCAGCAGCAGCGGCACCAACAGCGCTGCATGGACATAATTAATTTGGATACCACTTTTTTTTTATTCTAGTAGAACCCGCAACTGGCCAGCAATTTGTTGCTGTTTGCTGGTGGATCGTTTGGTTTGCTTTCGTACTTTTTATTTTTATTTTGTTTTTCCTTTTCGCGTTTTACTTTTGCGTGCAACCAAAAATTAATCAAGTGCTAGTTACTCTCAGTGTGCGCAGTTTTTAATTAAAGCGCAGCATCAAAGCAAACTTTACTGCAATTTCTATTTTTTTTTCTCACTTCGTTTTGGCATGGAGTGTGTTTGGGCCAAGTTAAAGCTTTAAGCCACTGTAGCTGACAGTTTTCCGAGGTGTTGGCGAAGCGCCGTTGGCATCGAGACGAGCGACGACTGCAAAATAATAATACAAACCAATTTCATGCTGAATTTAACAAGTGGGGGGAAAAGTATTCGGAGCAGTGGGAGTGCAAACAACAATAGTTGAAGTGTCCTGTCAACAGGCGGCAGCAGCAATTACAACAAAAACAACAACAGCAACAACAACAACAGTAGAAGCAGCAGCTGTAACAGCAACAGCAACAACAACAACACAAAGGCAGCACGTGCACTTGCGCTTTTTGAAATAGCAGCAAAAGTCTCGTCTTGTGGCATGTGGCACGGGGCATGTGGCATGGGGCAACGGGCAAGGAACACGCTGCCACACACTTGGCCTTGGGCAATTTTGAAGAAAACTTTTTGTGCTGAGCTGAATTATCACACGTAGTCTCGAGTCTCAGTCTCAACTAGCAGCATATGTATTGTCTCTGTATCTGTGCAGCTGTCTCCCTCTCTTTATCTCTATCTCTCTCCTCTCTCTCTCTCTGTCCTGTTAAACATAGACTTCTGCAACACCTCAGGCACACCTCGCAAAGCAAATGAAACCAGCCACGACGTGTCTCGCATAATTTGCAGCAAGTGCACAACAATGGCCCCTGTCTCCCCCGTATTTCTCCCAACTCCCCTGCCCCCTTGTTGGACGCCTGTCAGCGGCAAGCATTAGCATTAGTTGGTAGGGGTATTCAGTTGTATAATACGCGTGAAATATTAGAAATTAAAAAACACATGACAAGCTGAACACTGAGACTGGCACTTTGATTTGTCTGCCAGTTGCAGACAATCGACTATGACATTTTCCTGCCCCAATCACACTTTTAATATCTCAAAGTCAGACCAGCGGATCCCACAATTATACCAGGGGTAGTTAGTAAATATATTTATCTATGGAGAGGGTGTCAATAAATTAGAAAACACCTGTTTTTGGCCCCAGGGTCGTCGACAGATGTCTCTGGCCGTGTTCTGTTTTAGCCGTAATGAAAATAAGCACGATATTATGCCGACTACATCAACTAACTCTCTCTCTCTCTCTCTCTCAGTCTTTCTTCTCTCTCCAATTCGGTTTACCCCCAGCTACCTCTGGCTGACTGCGTAATTTATGTTTTTTGCTACTTGGCCGCATTTCGCGGTTTTTTATTGCTACGTGTTGGCGCGACGCATCGCAGAGTGTGGGCCAAAAAGAAGGCCGCATCGCCGCTTCGTGCTGGCCATAATGTCGTCATGACAGACGCGGCCATAAAAGATAATTATGATTCCGGTAATAGGTTTTATTTTCGCGTGTACCTCTTTTGTTCGTGTGCCCCTCCAATCCCCCCTTTCTGTCCCAGCCTCTGGTTTTTGCTCATTGCCAAAACTGACGCCATGTTTGTGCCTGTTGTTGTGGCTGCGACTGGCACAAAGGTCGTCCCCTGTCCCTGTCCCTGTCCCCTGTCCTCCTGCCCCTTGGCGTGGCAATGTCTACAATTCAACATTTACTTTTCGGGTGACCAACGTGGCATAGAAATTATGCGCATTATACGCGTTGCGCTTCAGCGCCTTGCTAAAAAATTATATCCGCGGCATTATGCAAAAAAAAAAATATTAAAAGAAAAAGTATAAAAAATTAAACTCACTTTTTTTATGGCCTTTGATAAATTGCAAGCGGTTTAAGTTGTGTGTTACATTTTTAATTAGCAGCCCCCGTTTTCTCACCCTTCTTCTCTTTTTATACAAAGGGAGGGAGATCGCAGTTTTCATTTTGAGATGGGAGCAAATCAATGCCGTGTTTGTTATTCTAATGAACTTGTCAGGCTTATGAAGATTAATGCCACCTTCGCAGTTTTCAATTAGATCAAACTGAAGTTTCCCAGCTTTTCCTCGACTTTTCTCAGCAATGCGCTAACAAAGAGTAATTGTCTCAACATGATAATTGTCTTAAATGCGAATGCAAATTGAGCGACTGTCAGATGAGTGTGATTAATGGGTGCTGATTGACCCAGTTTCAATTAAGCACGAGCGGAAGAAAAGAGGGAGGAAGTATTTTAGTATCCTTTGAGAAAATCATTGGCGAAAATCAAACAGGCGAGCGAGGAAATGACAACCGTTGACGTCTAATGGAAAACGTGTGCGGGCATAAAAATGGCCGCTAAGAAAATGCATAAAAATGTGCGATGTGCAAACAGACACACGAGGCGGACACACAGTGGGGAGTGGGAAGTGGGGAGTGTAGATTGAGGAAGGAGTAAGGACACACACATGAGAGGACATGCAAGGACAAACGGAAGTCACATACGCAAACTTCGCTTATCGTGTCCACGACACAAAGTTACTTTTGCACCAAAGTCCATAAAATATTTTTATACACGAGATTTACATCCACATCCAGATACATACTTGCTCCAAATGCCTGAGCTTCTCTGTCTCAGCTTGGAATACCTACACGTAAATGGACCACAGCGGCGAGTTGGCATAAAGGGAGGGAGGGAAATGGCCGAATGGGAAATTGTTTACACAAGTCATAAGCATTTTTTAGCGAGCCATCGCCATTGCCATCTTCTTCTTCTTGGCCATCTCCTTGTTTGCCAGCGTATAAACGCTTGGCATTTGCATAAACCTTGCCAGCCACCAGGACAATCAGGACATAACACATTATGCTTAAGAATAAAAGAGAGAGAGAGAGAGACAGAGAGAGAGGGACAAAATTCATCTAACCATTTTCAAGAGCTCAAAACTTTTGGACAACTGCAATAATCATAACTGCAACGCTCGACATTGATTTCTAATGCGAAGATTGGCATAAAGATTCGTAGACCAACTGCCAGGCGCCTTTAATGGCTTTGTCTTACAAGCACTTTTATACCCTCCCCTCCCCTGGCCTGCTCCTCTTCCTTAAGTGTTAAAATTTACACTTGACTTGAATTTAGCGGATAGCCCATAAACTAAACTTTCCCTTCAAACCGAAAACCGTCGCTTTTTGTCGCTTTAGTTTTATGGAAATTGTCAAAGCCCAGTGGGTCATCAACTGGGCAGTGATTGAAACTGATATGCCCCCAATAGGTACTGTGCACAACACTGAAGCAAACACACACACATATATATATGTACATATACACCATTCTACCAATCAGCGATAATGCTTTAAGTGCTGTATGGCCAATTGTTGTGTGTTTAGGTGTACTCTGTTTGTACTGTCCAGTAAATGCTGACATATAGCACAGATATTCAATTACAATGTAGTTCCAAGAAGTATATCGACTTCACAATCGCCTTGATTTGGTCCACAATCAAATCATGCACTGAAATCAATCAACTGGATTTTTGATAAATTATAGATTATTTTTACATTTCAAAAAATAAATATTTTTGATAAAATAATGAACATAACTTAAATATTTTGAAATAAGTTATTAATACATAACAAACAAAATTATTTGAAACATTAAAGAAACTTTAAAAATAATTATATATTTTTGAAAGTTTTGAAATAAATAATGCTAGTCTCATTTAGAGTTCATAGCTTACTTTATTTGATAAAAGCCAAAAATGTTTTATAGTTCAAAATAACTCAATAAAGATTGAAAGTAAACATTCGATGTAACAAATATGCATTTTTACAAATTTATATTAATTGCTTAACTTTCTTTAAAATATAAAAAAATTTGAAATGTCAACAACATTTAATAAACTTTTCAACGATTTTCTTGACGTTTCTCGGAACACTTCACTTGGAGCTTATAATCTATGTCTGCTACTAAAATAAATAATCTTTGTGGTTTTTTGGCATTTTAGGTTAAACGACATTTTGTACCGTGACATGTTTGCCCGTCGTCGTCGTCGTCGTCGTCACCGTCACCGTCATCGTCGTGTTGTCCGTACGTCGCGTCGTATCGCTGTTGTTGTCAATGATTTCGATCCACATTTTTCGATTGCTTGCAGATGATTGATGACATTTAATTGATGAACATGGATGAGGGGGGACTGAACAGGAGATGCTTAACAAAAAGCGCCTCGAAGTAAATGTTTGCACTTGTGCCAGACGAACGACTGGCTTTAAAGGGACATGGTCAACACAGTTTAGTGGGGCTTAAATCTTGGCCAGCTGAGATGAGAGCGGAGAGAGGACAATCGTTCAACGTGTTGCCAACATGAGGATGAGACATTTTCCAGGTCACAGGTGCTATTGTTGTCCACATTAGATTTGCCTGTGACATTTGGCCACACAAATCTCTCTGTGTTCATTTTGGCCTTTTTGTTCAGACAAAATTCTACCCATTTGGCTGTAAAATTTATTTCATTTGGCCTTCGTGCTGACCCCCGTCCTGCCCCTTTTGTCCACTACACGCGTGACGCTGACAGTTTTATGGCAAAGTTAAGCCGATATCAACGGCAGGACACATGCCGTTGCAGGACGATATCCACAGTCCCCTTCCGACCGACCCCTTCTTGACCATAAAAGTGTAAAATTTAAAGCCTTTTTCGGTCATACCTTTGCCAACAAGTGGGCGGGAACTGAAGCTGAAGCTGAAGCCTTGCTTTGTGTGCAGCTATTTTGTATACAAAAAGGTTTTTAGGTTTTCCACAAAGCTTTTCAATGAAATCATTCATGGTTAAAGCAGATAACAAATTCGTGACATTCCTCTTGACTCTACTGAAGTGGGCGCTGAAAACTGGTCGTATTAGTTGACTTTTAAATTACAACAATAACTCATCAACATATTCACAAATGTTACAAATGGCATTGCTATGTCATGTCTATTATTATTTATATGAAAAAATGTGAAGCTGTTGAATTTATGATATATGCATCTCTATGAAGTTCTATGATTATGTGAACTTTTTGTAATCTGAACTTCAGGAGAGAAAACATATATAGAAAGAAAAAGTAATGGTAAAATCAAGAGTGTTTTTTGTAGTGAGTCAACTCCTTTTCTCAATAAACCCATTCACATACATCTATAAGATTTAAGAAATTCATTTAATTATGTAAACTATTTTAGTATCAACTTAATCTACACTAGATCTTAGTTGAGTTCTTAAAAGCACGTACAATTTATGTGAGTCTGTTAATTACAGTATAGTTCTATTGCTGTCTTTAGTCAATTGCGGAATTCGAATTTTTGTAATCGATCTACCATATTGTCTAGTTAATCACCCTATAAGTAAATTAAATATTCCCACTTATTTCTAACTTGCATAGATAAATTCAGACTTTACCTAGCATTTAACTAAACTTATTTTACTTTTATCATTCGATACAGCATATCGACAAATTGAATATCCTGTTCAAAATTAAAAGTTTTAATTAAATTTCACATAGTTGTATTTATTAATTTGTTTCCTGTTGTAACAAGTATAGAGATTATTTATAATTTATTACACTAGTTACTGCTTAGAGTCAACATATTTTCGAAGCTCACGAACTTAACAATTTTAGTTATTTTTATTTTTGCGCACTTTGCCGACTAATTGAATATTTGAATGAGCTCTTACTTTACCTTAGAATACCGACTAATTAAATACGCTTTACGAAGTATAAAAATGCCAGCACTAAGTAAGTACTATTGGGTTTATGCTAATGAATTAAGTAAAGCTTAAAGAGAACACCATATCGAAAATCAGAATACCCAGAGCGGAGTGCCAAAAACTATATTATAGGGTATCGATAAGTTCATACCATATTTAAGAATTCAAAACTCTTCCGCTGTTCACACGTTTTGATTTAGCTGCGTAAGCTAAAACCGCGATGACATTTAAACAATGAATATGACGATGGAATAGTCGATGGAAGAGAAGTGTCATCGGTGCGTGCTGTTATCAAAGTGTCGCTCTGCTTTGAATCGCTTATCAGCGAGACGGAAAGAAAAAGCAATAATAATAACAAACAGCACAATGTACTTCTGTTTGGTAAACGTTTTTTTTACCTCTCTAGAAATATTTATAAACATTTATCTCGGCCCCAACGTCAACTTCGAGCCAACTGTGCAAAACAGTTAACAGTTGGCCAAGGCACGTAGACACAACACGATCATCAACGCAATGCATTCACCGGAATTGAAGCTCCGACTTGTTGCAATAGCTTTGCTCTTCTGCTTGGTCAATGGCCAAGAGGATGGAGAGAAGAGTCACTCGACTTCAGTGGCCGGAATGGTCGATCTCTTGAAACTGGAAACTTTGTTAATCGAGAATCTCAGCAACTATGCCGATGAGCTGGAAAAGAAGCTGCAAACAGTGCGCAGGTAAGTCCAGAAATTGATAATATCTAACAGAAATACAGTTCCACAAATTACTGATAGTTTTGTGAGTGGCATGACCAATGAAAATAAGAAGGCCGAGAGCCAGACTGAGCATTATTTGGCCAATCCATTGAATGCATTTTCTCTGATTCGTCGCATGCATGAGGATTGGACACATTGGCAGCATTATATGGAGCAACCAGTGGGTGTAACTCAAGTGAAATATTTAAAGGATAAGAGGGAGCTTTTGCCATCAAGCACAGATCTCGAGGAGGCAGCTGATTCCATTCATCGCATAGTTGGAACCTATGACATAAAGGTCTCCGACATGGTCAAGGGGCTGATCAATGGAAAACAATACAAGTGAGTATAAAACTACATATAGTTAAATTATACATAGTATCTAAAAGAGCTAGACACTTATATTCCTTTTAGTGTCAGCATGAATGCCTTGGACAGCTATGCCATGGGCAAGTATCAATATGATCAGCAGAGTTTTGGCCATGCCAGTCAGTGGATATTCCAAGCCATTGATTGGTTGACGATGGCCCATCACAAGTTGCCCTTACCTCTGGATCTAGATATGGCTGAAGTGCTCCGACTTTACGCCGAGTCTCTCATCCAAATGAGTATGTTCTTAGCAACTCTATCAGTGTTTTTTTTTAGAATTTTAATTTGATGTCATTACTAGATCGTTTTGCCGATGCTCTCAAGGTAATCAATTCTGCAATAACATACAGAACTGATAAGGTGAAATTGTTGCTACGTAAGTCGGAAGTGGAGACCCTGATAAGAATGGAGCCTAAGGTTCTACCCAAGCCGGTAGGTGCATCTTATCGAACACTAATAATTGTTTAAGTTTAACTCCATCTTCTTCACAGTACTTGAAACAACCGGTGGGACCTTATGAAAGAGGTTGCCGTGGACAGTTTCCCATCAAATCTCAACTCCATTGTCTCTACAATAGCACGAACTCCCCATTCCTTCGATTGGCACCTCTGAAAATGGAGCTGGTTGGACTGGATCCCTATATGGTGCTCTATCATGATGTCATCTCACCCAGCGAGATCCTTGAGCTTCAGAGTCTGGCAGTGCCAGTTCTGAAACGTGCCACAGTCTTTCAGCATGCGACAGGTCGCAATAGTGTGGTCAAAACACGAACCTCAAAAGTTACTTGGCTCCCAGACGCATTTAATCCGTTAACAGCACGTCTTAATAAAAGAATATCTGATATGACGGGCTTCGATCTCTATGGCTCTGAGATGTTACAGATGATGAACTACGGACTTGGTGGACACTATGATAAGCACTATGATTACTTCAATTCCTCCTCAGTAAGTGCTGATAATCGATATCAACACATCCAACATTTAACTTTAATTAATTGAAATTTCTTTCACTTTTCCTGAAGGCCACCGAATTAACAAAACTCAATGGCGATCGCATTGCAACCGTTCTCTTCTACGTAAGTTAGCTAAAGATATATCTATTATCTTATTTAATCCAAAAATTTATGATATTTTTAGCTATCGGACGTGGAACAAGGAGGCGCTACGGTATTCCCCAATATTGAAAGAGCGGTTTTCCCTAAAAAAGGTGCTGCAATTATCTGGTACAATTTGAACCACGATGGTGAAGGCGATACTCGAACTTTGCACGCTGCCTGTCCCGTTCTTGTGGGTTCCAAATGGGGTAACTATCATATCAGATAATATGAATATCTATATAATTTTATTATTTTATTTTTAGTCTGCAATAAATGGATACGTGAGCGTCAACAATTGTTTAGAAGACCGTGTCTTAAGGTGTGACAAGGTAATTTAAATAGATATATACTCGAAGGCAACTTTATGTACTTAATAGATATTTAATAAAGATTCCAATATTTACTACAAAGAAAAAATAAACTTATGTCTTTTATTATATTAGATAGGAACAGGGAATGCATGATTCTAGAGATTTTCTGGTTAAATATATGTATTTTGCAGATAACCCTAACTTCTCTTGATAATAAATAAGAAAAATTTCTGAAGTGAATATTTGAAATGTATTGAAAGATAAGATATAAAAACAATTATTAGTAATAATTGTCAAGAGCCCAAGTAATTGCTTTGTATGTTTATATGGTATGGTTATAAATGATTAGATTCAAATATTCTAACTTTATAGAACAAGATTAATGACTTTAGTAATTCCGTGTTATAATACAATTAAAATATATGTATATTTCGGAAAGCTGAACAGTAATGGGAACTCAAACATAGTTGGCTTAGACTTAATGTAAATGTAATAAGTAGCATAAGATCTCGAACACTTAAAACTGGCCAACATCATGGAGGTCTCCAAAAGGCCATTCTTATACATGGCAATAACTCTACTCTTCTGTGTAGTCTTAGCCAAAGCCGAGGACCAAGAACAAAGTCACTCGACTTCTGTAGCGGGAATGGAAAAGTTATTACAACTGGAAGCAAAGTTTATTGAGAGCCTCAGTGAGTATGCGAATGAATTGGAAAAGAAGCTGAATGTGGTGCGAGGGTAAGTTAATAAGTTTTCACCCAATCTACACCTTTAACTCAATACTAGTGCTCTGATCCAAATGCAAGCGGAAAGCGATAAGGCCTTACATCAGACAGAGTATTATCTGTCGAATCCCTTAAACGCATTTTCATTGATTCGACGCATGCATCAGGATTGGATTGATTGGAAGGTCTACATGGAGGAGCCCATAGGCTGGTCACACGTAGCTTTCATAGAGAAGCAAAAGGCGGAGTTGCCGACCAAAAGTGATCTGAAGGATGCGTGTGTGGCCATGCATCGCCTCAAGGATGTTTATAATTTAAAGATAATGGATATGGCAACGGGGTTACTCAATGGAAAGCAGTACAAGTATGTAATCTGTGAAGAAAATATGCTAAAGACAATAATTTATGACTATATTCATATGCAGCACCAGTTTAAATGCTCTGGACACCTATGAGCTGGGACAGTACTTCCACAAACATCAGCAAATTCAGTTGGCCAGGGATTGGTTTACTGCGACCAGCAATTGGTTGATGAACCACACACTATCCACACCAATTGCAGTGAATCAAGCGAACATGTTGTACCTTTTTGCTGCAGCTTTGGTCAAAATTAGTGAGTTTCTATCGGGATTAAAACCGAAACGAATATCGGTTTCAGTTACGGTTTTGCTTAAGCTCGAATTAAGGTTTTTGGAATAAGAATAAGAAGCGTTATTCATTGTTTTACATAAAAAAGACTTAATGCTCTTTTTAGCCTTGAAAATAATATTATCTGGTTACTGGAATTATACAGTGTAATGTAGATTTTATTATAATTTGAGCTCATATAAATTTGATTAATTTGGTTTGAAAGCTTCGATTATTTCGATTTTTCTGATTTTTAATAACTTTGAACTGCCATAACTTTGTCAAAACTCAATCAATTTCCATGCGCAATGTAAATTTGAGCATGTTTTATCTCTAAATTCGTTCTGCATTTAAATTTTGTTCATTTTGAAATTTTCGAAAATTTCGAATTTTTTAGAAATTTTACAGTGTTACCCCTTATCATTTTTCTAAAAATTTCAAAATTTTCGAATTTTCAAAATTAACAAAATTTAAATGCAGAACGAATTTAGAAGTAAAATCATGCTCAAATTTACATTGCGCATGGAAATTGATTGAGTTTTGACAAAGTTATGGCAGTTCAAAGTTATCAAAGTTGCTCAGTAGCTGCGATGGCAAGAACCGAAATTAACCCTTATAAATGAATCGGTTACTAAACGGTTTTTTTGGTTTAAAGAGTTTCAATTTATGGGTTTCAATACTGTGGAAAAACATTTTTTCGGTTACGGTTTCAGTTACGGTTACAAATTTCAATCGGTTTTCATTGGTTAAGGGTTACGGTTTCACTTAAGGGTTTAATCTCTGGTTTCTATCATAAAAAAAACCATACCATCACCAGGGTATTATTCCATTGCTCGACCTATACTCAATCTTGCAATGAAGTTGGGGAATGGACAACTCGATGATACATTATTAAAATTAGATGCGGATATCGAGAGGCTAAGTCAGGATGAACATTTAATAATGCCGGAAACTGAAACCATAAGAAGTTTCTATCAAGCCGGATGTCGTGGTCAATTTGAATTGCAATCGAAGTTCCATTGTCAATATAAATTTAGTCCTTCGCCATTTCTTCGTCTGGCACCACTTAAAGTGGAACTCGTACTTCTCGATCCCTTCATGGTGATATATTATGATGTATTGTCGCCCCGTGAGATCTACGAACTCCAAACCTATGCCCGACCGTTACTTAAACGTTCAGCTGTACATAAAGATGGCAAGAATATTTATCAAACAGTCCGAACCTCAAAAGGCACCTGGATCTACAAGGATCATAGCAATTTGACAATGAATATTGCACGTCGCCTCGAGGATATGACAGACTTGACATTGGACGATTCAGAAGGAATGCATGTTTTGAACTATGGTCTAGGAGGTCATTATTCTGCACACTATGATTATTTCAATCTATCTATGGTTAGTGCAAATCCACAGTATATATCTAAGTGTGTTATAATCATTTTTTTCCTTGTCAGGATATTGAGCCGGAGAGTCAGAAGAATGATCGCATCGCCACGGTCCTTTTCTATGTAATTAAACACAATCATATCTAATTAATCGTTTATAAACTGAAGAGTTTTCTATTCCATAGTTTACTAAAGTGGAACAGGGAGGAGCTACGGTATTTCCTAAGCTTAAGCAGGTGTTCAGTCCTCAACCTGGTACGGCAGTCTTTTGGTATAATTTACATGATGATGGCACACCCAACAATAAAACTTTGCACGGAGCGTGTCCAGTTTTAGTCGGCTCCAAGTGGGGTAATTAATACATTTTATATTTATTTCTATCTTCCATACATTCTATATTTTGTTTCTTCTATAGTCATGACTCAGTGGATTTTGGAACGTCAACAGATCTTTACAAGACCTTGTCGAAAACGTCGTAACTTTTAATCTTATAGAGTCATGAAGAGTGTTTTTTAATTTCTAATAACCATTCAATTATCCAACAAACACTCGGAACTTCTCAATAAACACGTCGATTAGTTAGGATTGACACAGACCCTTCCTGAACTACTCGTAATGCTGTTGTCACTTGATCCTACATACATATATGTATATACTTAGTATATGTTCGACCGACACGTATGCAAAATCATAGACAAACAAATTTCCGGCATAATCACTTTACACACTTAACAAAAAACCAACCAGAACCTCCCCTCTCCCATCTCCTCCTAACGCAACTCAGCTCAGAGTTCAGGGACTTAAATGCTTTTTAAAATGCCAACATGGAAAAAATAAAGTGCTGAGTGGTTGATGGTCGGATGGGTGGGATTGTATTTGGGCTCGGGCTCTGACGGTGCTAGGTGAAACCCAAGGCAAACCGCAGCACAAAATTTTAGCATACTCCTAGGCATAGCTCCCCTTTCTCATTCCCTTGGCCATCCCCATCCTACGTCCAGCTGGCGTCTAGTGTCTGACACCGCGTACGTGATGTGCAACTTAATGTTTCAATTAGAGGTGAAGTGGCGCCCACGTTGACTGGATCATAGTGGCTGCTTAGCTGAGGTTATCGTTATCGCACAGTCTGTAGGTGTTAGCTTGTGTGTATGTGTGTGTCTGTGTGTGTGTATGTGGGTGTATATCAGTGTCAGCATCTCTATCAGTCTGTGCACTTATCTGCTTTTAAAAGTTTTAATAATGAACTGGCGCTTACCACCGAGAAACGTGTCAGCGAATGAATCCTCAACTTCAGCTCCTGGTCTATCTCCAGCTTCTGTTCCTGCTCCTCCTTTAGTCTGCTGACTGGGCACTTTTGATAATTTGTTTACAATCCACTCCACGGCTCACCTTTTGTACAAGTTATTTGCATATAAGAGTAAGAGTACGAGCATGAACACTTGTCTCTCATATGTAAGTAAGAGCCGGGATTTTGGCCAAGCCAAAAGGGTCAACTTGAGCCGTGCAGTGCAGCGTGCATAATGCGTAGATTTAATTGAATTCCACTGAAACTATAAACGAAATAGAAACTGAAACCGAAACTGTAAACTCAAATAAAACTTTAGCTTGACCACAAATGAAATTTGCCAGCTGAAACTTTTGCCAGTTTTGCACAAAGAGGGGGATAAGAAATGCATATCCTACAGAAAAGATTTCTTATTAAAGTTTTCACAAAGGATCAACCAAATGGCCTGCGGCCTCTCGAGTTGCCTTTTTTTCGGCAAGGAGCCAAAGGATAAACCCTTACCCAGAGCATTCGTGCGCAGAAAACACCTTTTAATAAAGCGACATGTCGATAAATAAAAAATTGCCAACATATGCGAAACGCCGTGCAAGTTATACAGCAGTTGAAAAGTTCAAACAGGGTATGAAAGACATTTGAATGCACTATAAAATATTTTAAAAAATATTAATCTAATTATTTTAATCAAAATTTAATTATTGGTTATATAAATTTATTTTAATAAAAATGCACAATCAAAAAATACATTCAAATGAGATACAAGCTGGTTTCAAATTGTAAAATATACCTTAGAATTTATATAAAAATAAATTTAAATTTGATCGTAACTTAATAAATATGTTTAATTTAATAATAGCTGTTTCAAAATATAAAAATATGCTAAAATAATTATTTATATTGCATTTTTATTTGAGAGATAACTTTAAAAATTTATTTAAAGTATACCTTCAATTTATTTAAACTACAATTCGTTTGCCAATTGAAAAGCTCAAGTGTAGCGCACATGTCAAAGTCGTTTATGTTGAACCCAATTGAAGAAGCAACGTACCTAAAACGTATTTCATTTTGATTGTGTGCACTTTATGATGCCTCCTGGATGGCCAGAGAACCACACAGATGATTACATATGCGCAGACCAATAATTTTGCCCAGAAAACAGAATAAAAATCAAACAAGGTTAAGAAATGTTCGTTGTAAGGCAAACGTTGATTGTGAAAATCTAGCAAAATGTTTTATGCACACCCAAAAGGGTTGCACGGCACACACACACACACATCTACTTAGATTTTGTGGTCAATGAAGGAAATATGATTTGGATTTTGTTACTTTGATTACACACATTACATGCGAAAAATGAAAAAGTAGCAGCCAAGGCGGCAGACGCAGCCAGACGGGCCAAAAGAGGTCAACGGTGGTGGCCAAGTGGTGGAAAGGCCGGGTTTGGGGATGGGCACAACGTGTGTTAAATTTCAGATGGAAATGGTATGTCGAGTAGGTGAAATTGTAGATAGAAAGAGAGAGAAAGTGAGAGGAAGAGCGAGAGAGAGCGAGGGGCCGTAAAGCATTTGATGAGCCTGTGTCCGTCGCAGGAAATTGAGTTTTTCATGCAGCTGTACATGCTACACTCATACATCTACATAAGTGTGTATGTATCTGTGTGTATCTGTGTAATGTAAATAATAGCCAGCAAAAGGCACACGAAATTTATGCACGCACTCAAGCGCACAAATTCTCTTGGCGCGTCGTCTTCGCTCTACGTTCCTCGCAGCAACGGCAGCATCAACGGCAGCATCGCACTCTCAGGGTCAGTTTGAATTTATCTATCATTGCAAAGGGTATTCCTATTATTGCTTGCATTTTAATAAAGTCTGCAATGCAAGCCTCCAAAGTTTTCGAGAAGTTGCGGTTCGATGGTTTTTAAAATCTCAGAATCTATAGTTTTGTTTTAAATGGAATGAAACTTACGATTTTGAATTAATTTTAATTATATCTTTTAACTTTATAAAGTTTTGTTTATTTTCATTCAGTTTTTAATATTTAAAATAATTGTAATTTGTAATATTATTTTAATTTTTGTCATCTCCTTTTAGTTGACGTTCAATAAATAAATCTATAAATCATTTTTATTATCATATTAAAATTGTACGACTTTTTTAATGAGCCATTATGTAAATATTTTTTTTATTTCCTCTAAAAACATAAAGTGACTTAATTTTGCAGAGTAGTAGTGTTAAGTTACATAATTGTTGATTCATCACTGATTAAAAACACTGATATAAAAACGGTTTTCAAAATTAATCATACTCATCTGAAATAAAAAGGTAAGACAATTTCAAGAGAGAAATACAATATTAAATGAATGGTACAATCAAAATGTCTTCTCTATTTCTAAATAAAATTAAGATTTTTGTTGCCATACTAAAAATGTTTGTCAAAAAAATGCATTTTCTCGATGCAAACATTTTTTTTATCAGTGTAATAGTCGATTGCTTTTGCTCTAGTAGAGTATTAGAGTATCTCCCAGTCGAACACACTCACAAATAGAACACTAAAGTAATTTTGTTTTATTTCTTTCAACAATGTAGATGCTTGAGAAAATCGATAAATGAGAATGTGAATGCGATTGCGATTGCGAGTGTGCGCTGAGATTTAAGCTATATTTAAGTTTTTGTAGGCACACAGATTGTGTCCCGTCTGTGAGATTGTTTGATTAATAGATTTGATAGACTTTTGCTGCCAAGGCACTTGGACTGTCGCTGACCTGCCTTTCAACACGTTGGCCACTTACCTTGTAACTAATACTTATTTATACATCAATTGTCAATCGTCAGTCGTCAATCGTCAATCGTCAGTCGTCAGTCGTTGCACTCAACAGCTGGCGACAAGTTGCAAGTTGCATGTGGCAGGTGCCAAGGCAAATGTGATGCAGAAAACTGTTTGTTGTTCGAATTTCATTTGATTAGAAACATAAATTGATTAAATGTCACTCGATGAGACTCTGTAACTGCAACTCGACTGTAACTGCGACTGAAATCAGCTCACAATCAATTACGAAATGACAAATTTGACATGCGTCTGTGATTGTGTGTGTTCACTGTGACTGAGGCAGGCGGATGCAATGTGCATAATCTGGACAGTACGTCAATGCATCCATCTACTGTCCACCATCCGACTGTCCAACTGTCCAACTGTTCGTCTGTCTCTCGGTCTGTCTGTCTGTCTGTCCCTCTGTCTGTCTGTCAGTTGGAGCAGCCGAAATCAATGACAAAGTTGATTTACGTGCGGTTGGCAATTGTGTTCTAGTGAATTGAAACGATGGGCGCTGTGGGCGTGGCACTGTCCATATCGAAATGATTTGCTGGCCAAACGACAAATGCAGCTAAACGAATTATGTCTAATGGCATTTCAGGTTGAAATGCGATTAAAATGCAATTTGAAATGCAAAACATTTTGCCAGTTGCCACATGCGACAAGAGGTGAGTGAGACAAGTACAAAGAGAGAGACAACGAGAGAGAGAGAGAGAGAGAGCGAGAGAAAGAGGGAGGAGATGGCAACAAGGGATGCTGCCAAAGAATGGTGTAACTTTAAAGATGCCTCTACTTTTGTCTGCCCAATTGGCTGCCTGCCAAAATGTTGGCCAAAACAAAAAGCAGTCTTTTTCGTTAATGGTTAGCAGAGGCAAAAGAAGCCATCAGCAGCAGGAAGCAGCAGCTGATGTTGCATGATTATAAGCATATCGTGCGTTACCTGCTGACCATTGAGGGCTAAGAGATGGAGAAAGAGAGAAATTAACATTAAATGTTTCAGAACAGTTTAAATCACGCAAGACGCATGTCTAATTTATGGCAACTTGCGACAATTAAAAGTCCATTGCAACACCAGCAACATCAACAATAACAACAACAACAATTCGACAAGTGCTGTTTGCCAAGAAATGTTGCATAGTTTTTGTACCTTTGGCACCTCAAACTCAGTCGAAAGTCGTCCGCGTTGTCAACAAAGCATAATTTATGCGTTTGCATTTTGTCTCTGCAATTGGAGTTGGAACTGCGACGAGGATAAAACAAGGCGAGAAAGGTAGAGAGGGGGAGAGGGGATAGGGGATAGGGGGATCTCGGTCTGGCCAGGGGAACACATTGCTAGACAAGCGAACATGACAGCGGCTATGTTGTCGTCTGCTTTGCGGAATTTCACGTGGAAAAAAAAGTGCAGCCAGAAATGATTTTAATTAAAATCAGAGACAAAAGCAACAACAAAAACACAAACACACTGCAAAAGATTTCTTTAGACTGCAGTCGACGACGAGGTGAGTGTTGTTCTGGTCGATTTACTTGCTGCATTTGTCATGATCTGTTTATTTTGATATACAGTCGAGTGATTAATTTAGCCAGCGCTACGATTTGCACTTTATTAACTTGGCCAACAGCGAAACGTATGGGAATTTAATGGTTTCCCTTACTTCCCCATCGATTGTCATTTTTTTATGCGCACATCACCTGTTGTCTATTTTCCCCCCACATCGTTCCTGCTTCATTTGCATATCTATAGACTTGGCAACCCTCAAAGAAGATGGTAGGTGAATCCCCCTTGAAATCAAATCAAGGCAAATGCTCAAATGCCAGCTGAGTCCACAGACACCTTACCAAAAGCAAACGCAAAGTATCTGTAGCTACAAAACGTATCTGTATCTGTAACTGTATCTATAGCTGTATCTGTATCTGGAGCTGTAACTGTTGCTGTAACTGTGTGTAACAGCTGCACACACCTATATACAATTTGATTTTATGTTTGCACACGCAGCAACAATTTCATTGTTTGCAAAATAATTGCAATCTCCACAGCAGCTGCGACCTTAGGCTGGAATTTCGCGAAGGTTTGAGGCCAAGATACAGTAGTCAAAAGCAAAGGCAGCTTCCCTGTCAGCCGTGTGTATTAGTCACACAGACACACGTATTGGCCAAAAAGTGGAGCACTCTGCAGTCAGGCAAATTGGTCAAAAAGCCAAACAATTAGCGCGGAAACAATGGGCCCTCAATGTCGGTTGTCGGTTAACGGTTGACGATGTTGTTGTGTTGTGCGTGTGTGTGTGTGTGTTGATGACGCTAAAAATGGATTATTGCAATGGGCATAAATTTCCAGTTGCTTTTCTATTTTCCACATTTTTCTACTCCTTTTTCCATTTTGTTGTCGCCCACAAACAAACAAGAGAAACTCGCATATGGCCAGAAAAACATGGCCCAATGGCTAGCCACTTGCCTCACGATAGACATCAATATGTGGCAGTATTTGTATTCGATGTGAATTCACTCTCTATGCCTGTGTGTGTGTGTGTGTGTGTGTGTGTGTGTGTGTGTGCAGCGATTTCACACACCGGAAGTACAGTCCATTTAATGCACGAATTTCGCGCCATTTTGCGTTGGTCAACTGTGTCAGAGCCCTGTCTCGATCTCCGTTGTACTCGAACATTTTTTCCAGCTAAGTGCCGCATATTCGAACACATTGATATTTACAGTGACTGCGAGCAAAAAAGGTACACCGCAAATGATTTCTGAATACAAAAAATATAGAGAAACTTTTACAAAATGACGCTTGAAGCGTTTCCGTTTTGAGGCCTGCACTATAAATAAAACCAACTGAAGTGCGAACAACAATAGGGAATAACCCTTAAGTGATTGCATACCTCTTTAACATCATATTCTATAGTTCTATAAAACTCCATAGCTATACATATACTTGCAAATTACTTATTTTAAAGCTGTAATCTTTAAAATAACTTGTTAGACATGGTATTCTACAGATTTCTATTTAAATGGTTAAAAGAATTGCATTAACATTAAATTCAATTGTTTTATTGCTTATTTCTTATTGCTGAATTTCTTGAGTTTTACAGAATAACTAAAGAACAGCTTGAAACTCTTGAATAAAAAAGTAAATCCAGTAACCAGGGATTAAAACCTTAGCCGAAACCGTAACCGTTAACCGATAAAAACCGATTGAAATCTGTAACCGGAACTGAAACCGTAACCGAAAAAAATTTTTTCCGCTGTACCGAAACCCATAAAACGAAACTCTTTAAGCCGAAATAACCGTTTAGTAACCGATTCAGTTAAGAGTTAATTTCTGTTCTGGACGTCGCAGCTTCTGGGCAACTTTGATAACTTTGAACTGCCATAACTTTGTCAAAAGTCAATCAATTTCCATGCGCAATGTAAATTTGAGCATGATTTTACCTCTAAATTCGTTCTGTATTTAAATTTTGTTAATTTTAAAAATTTGAAAATTTCGAAATTTTTAGAAAAATGATAAGGGGTAACACTGTAAAATTTCTAAAAAATTCGAATTTTTCGAATTTTCAAAATGAACAAAATTTAAATGCAAAACGAATTTAGAGGTAAAATCATGCCCAAATTTACATTGCGTATGGAAATTGATTGAGTTTTGACAAAGTTATGGCAGTTTGAAGTTATTAAAAATCAGTAAAATCGAAATAATCGAAATTTTCAAACCAAATTAACCAAATTTATATGAGATCAAATTGTAATAAAATCGACATTACGCTGGACCATTCCATTAACCAGATAACATTATATTTCAGGCTAATAAGGGCATTAAGTCTTTTTACATGTAAAACATTGAATAACACTTTTTATTTTTGACAACCGAAAACCATAATTTTTATTTTTTTGTGAACCGAAACCATACCGGTATTTTTTAACCGAAACTTACAAAAAACCGGTAACCGTTACGAAACCGATACTCCAACATTTTGAATAACCGAAAACCTTAATTCGAGCATAACAAAAACCGTAACTGAAACCGATATTCGTTTCGGTTGTAATCCCCGCTTTAAACTAACTTCTGTTAAAATAACATTGACTAGTTTCATATAACCTGTGTTCCTAATATTTACATTTTAAATTTTAACTCAATTAAAGCAGTTCCTCATCAGTTATATTCAAGTAAAGTTTCATCCTGTAATCCTTTTTGGGAAAACCTCTTGCCGTTATAGCCACCTTAACAATTAAGCGTAATTTGAATAATCAAAAGCCAACAAACAACACAAGAAACTGCCAAATTCCAAGTTGCCGCCAAGCGTCCAATAAAAACTTTGCCAGCCATCGAACCTGACAATAAATTTCAATGGGGCAGCAACAAAAACAAACGCAACTAATGAAAGTAAGTCCGCAACTTGAGGGGCTGCCTCTCAGAAGGGAGGGGGAAACTTAATTGAAATAATTTTGGCAAGCACACCGTGCCAAGGTTGTGAAGGATATGGAAATGGAGCTGGAGTGGGAGTTGAATGTTAGGAAAAGTTTACTACAAGCGACGCAATCAAAGTGCAAATATTTTAGGGTAAGAAGCAATAAGGGATTGATGCTTGCTACCTTCGATAAGGCTTATGATAATTTTGGTACAAATTTATCAATAACTTATTAACAAAATTATTATCAAGCTAACATAATCTAAAAAGAATAATCTATAAATTAACACAATGCCAAAGATGTGGGAGTTTGACAGTATATATTTATTTTATTCAAGTTAAAGAAGGGTGTCAGTTAATGAGAAAATTAATAAGGCTCTTAGTCAGTTGTCTTTGGATAAATAAAGGAATTTAATGCTGCTTTTTAGCTGTTTTTACATGTCCTCACTCTTATTTGAAAGCAGCGAAAACTTTTGTAAATAAGCCTTTGGCTATTTGTGAGCTAACTTTTGATATAAACGCTCTTTGTGTTGTGTATGCGAGAGTGTGTGTCTTTGTTTATACATGTGTGTCTGTGAGTGTAGACACGGAATTGCAACACACCTTGGGAGGGAGTTGAAACGCGTTGAAGTGCGCCGTGTGTGCTAATGAATAGCCCAAGGAACTTTACCAAGTATCTCAATCTGTTGTTGTAGCAGTATCTGTTTCTTCATTGTTTCTTCGTCATTATTTATATCTGTAGATATATATATTTTTAGCTATAACTGTGAGATTGTATACATAGAAGTATCTAAATCACTTCATGTATCTTTACGAAATTTGTAGTTTTATCTGCTCATATGTCTATCATATATATATTCTTTATTTTAAGTTTCTATTAGAAAGGATCGAGTATGCATCTCTAGTCACTTTTGTGTCTATATAAATTCAAAATATTACTTCAGTATACTTTTCAACATATATCCTTTATCAAATACCTCTCACTGTATCTGTACCTTTTCCTATACCTGTACTCCACATTCTACTTTCCTATATCTACATCTATTTCAACAGCTGAATCTATATCTCTTTCGTTATGCTCATTAGAATTCATTAAAAATGTTCCGATGGCACCACTTGCACCACTGGATAGCCGCAGTCGGTGGCAACAGCGAGATAAATAACCAACACCTGTTTGCCTTATGCCACTTCGTTGTTTGTGGCATTGTCTGGCTTATATCATATTCCTGGCCATTGTCCGCGTTGTTTGTGGCAAGGACTACGTGAGATAACTGCAGCGGATGTTTCTATTAGCCAGGACAAAACAGAACAGGATAGTAGAGGCCGCTGGCAACATTCGCGTTATTTATGCGCCACGATGCGATGTCTAATTTATGTCGCAGCTTTGCCAGCAATTTGCAATTTGTGGCTGCGATATTATAACAATTATGAGCAGCTAACGGATGCTCTACATTATGCTAATAACTAAACATCGGGTAGGAATTAAAGGCAGACAGGAGTCTACTCGATTCGAGTCGAGTCGACTCACATGGCTTATTTAACTTAAACGCTAGTTAAACAAGCAACAAAATACACAACGAGATACATTTGCCATGTTGAAAGTCGTCGGTAAAGTAAACGATTAAAATATGCACAACACGAGTAAACATATTTTGAAGAAGTAAATATCCTTAAGGAACAAGCTACCAAAATTCAGGAGCGCATGAAATGTATTTAAAATATGCCAAGTGGCAGACGCCAGATCTGAGGGACTGAGAATGAGTCTGAGACTGGGTCTGAGTCTGAGTCTGGACTCGAAGTTGAAGCTGAAACTGCTGCACGTAGCTTTGGCGACGACAGCAACAGCCAAAGGCAAGGACGAAGAAGGAGACAAAGATGGAGTCGAAGATGGAGACGAAGATGGAGACGAAGATGGAGACGATGCACGTGGGCACAAAAGGCGCAAGGTAAATAAATATTGTAGCTGAAAATGCGTTCAAGACGAGAGCACGAAGATCCCAAGGCAACTTGAAAGGCAACGGTGTGTTGCCACGCCCTTCTCCTTTACGCCTCCCTTCAGCCCCTCATGCGCCCACTCAAGCTTAGATACTTACAAGGATTAAAGAGTCACTCAAGTTAAATGCATTGAAAATGAAGTAAAAGAAGCGTAAAAATGTTCTGCACACTGCCGAAAGTTGTTCAAGTACTCGCTGAATGAGCAGGGATGAAGGACGAGGAAGGACTAAGGGAAGGAATGAAGGATGAAGAATGAAGTGAAGGGAGTGTAGATACTCAGTGTAGGTGTAGTCAGTGTGTTTGTTAGCTTTGCCTCTGTTACTTTTAATTTTACTCACAGTTTATTTAATTTTGTGCTTTTTATTCCGCGAACGTCTTTCGTCTTCTTTCGTTGGGTTCCATATAAAGTGGCAGTTGTTGATTTAGCGGTATTTAAATTGAAGCAACTTAGTTGGATTAAGCTCAAGCTGCTTGAGGTTTACCATGATTGAGGCGCCACTCACTCACTTGGATGCCTGAGAAAAATGTTTTCTTGTTTCTTATGAATGTGAATAATTAACTATTTATTTGTAAATGTATCTTAACATAAGAGCACTCTATAAGCAATTCTTCAAGTGAAAGATAACAAAATAACTCTTCGAATTGGTTTCATTAGATTTGGAACCTAAAAACTGGCCCTTCCCATTACTCTTAAAATATTTCACAATTTTCTTCAAAAGTTGCTATTAAAAATCGCCTTAAAAATTTCACAGAGTGATATTTGGATAAAGAGTAAGCCTGAGAATATTTTTAAACTTTTTTCTCTGTTATATGGTTCTTTACAACTTTCAAATTTATTTTTTTAAATAAGCTGCTTCTCTCCTTAAAAACATGTGCTGCACTTTAAAAACATTCTCAGTGCTCTGAATCAGAAATGAGCTTGTTTTGTGCACTTTTCTTAATTGCGAAATCAAAAATATTGCACTTGTTGATTAATAAAGATAAGGTCAAATGAAATTTAAGCCCTACCATTGGGGTCATAAACCGAACCCCCTACGAGTTTTTAACCATTTATAGCATTTCCCTTTTGGCGCTCAAGTAGGCGCAATTAAATATCTCTCATTCCTATTGCCAATGCCATTGTGATGTCTGTTGTTGTTGCTGCTGTTGATAAAAGATTGCACAGTGTTTACACACACAGTGTCGAGTCCCCCGCTCCTTGCCACACCCCAACCCACTCCATTGGTATTGCAACATTTTCGCAGTGTGTAATGCAAATTGCGGCCGTTGCGGTAATTGCCGCTCATTATGGTCAGGCAAATGTGTCGGACTCGAACTGGGAATGGGAACTGGCAATGCGACTGCTACTGCCAATGCCAATGCCAGGACCTGGCTGATAAGACAAATGCACGGCGATGTTAACCCCATCCCCGCCCCCGACCAAACCCCCGATAGCCACGCCCACATTGAGCACTTTACCAGCCCTTTTAATGCAATTTTTACGTCGCCCACAGAAACGAGTTCCCAATTGCAATGCGAGTTCGAGTTCGAGTTCCACTTCGAGTTGCAGCCACAACCAGAGCCACATCGAGGGGAACTGGCAGAAGGATAGGGAGAGGGGGGGACGAGACCCGCGCCATCACATAAGTCACTTTAATGGGCTTTCAATGAGGTGTGCCAAAAAGGGGGGAAGGGGGTACTCTGCAGAATATTACACACAACATTACGCAAATGCATTAATGGCATTTTAATGTTGAGGTATTTTACTGGCCGGCATCGAGTCCTGGACGCAGGTAAGGGACAGGACCAGGGAGTCGAACTCGTGTTTTATTCGGCATTCCAACTATGCAAATTAAAAGCAAAAACTATAAAAAACTTTAAATTACGAATAACAGTTGACAAAACTTTAAGCCAAAAGCCACAGCCGAGAGTCTGGGACAAAGTCACCCACAAAAGCCACCGCCGATAACAAAAAGGTAGCTGAAATGTGGCGACAAGTCAACGTGGCATTGGGGAGTTGACAGTGGGTCCAATGTCAATGCTGACACCAGTTTCAGACTCCTCTTTCTCTTTTCAACCATCTTATGCGTTCTCAGAGCACATACATCTGAGCTCGTAAGTGAATTTTCACACAAAATTCAAAGTGAAAATGATAAATTATTTTCGGCGTTCACATTCAAAATGGGAAAACCAAAAGGCAACGCCGCAAGAATTTTGCTTGGCAAGCTCAAAGTTAAGAAAGCAGCTGGACAGTTTTATGGAATGAGTTTAAGGGATATTACGAATAGTAGTTTCTATATACATATGTATGTGCGTTGTGTCTCTCGAGTGAAAGTACAAAATTTTAAATCGTTTTTCGTGAGATTTATTGTGGCTCTGGTTAACCGCGTGGATCTCTGTCTTTCCCCCTCTTATACCCTCATCAACCTTTGCCAAATTTATGCTCTTGCGTTAGTCATCTCGAAAGCATTTCAGCAATTTACCATTCACCATTCACCATTTACAATTTACACCTCAAAAATATTTATGTCGCCACCCCGAGAGCAAGTCAAATATACATAACTTTAAAGTCCTCGCATCAAACTTAATTTGCTGGAAAATTTTAGCAATTAAACAAATAATCCTACTGGGGGAGCTGGACTTGAACACATATGGCCGGACATTGAAATTAATTTGGACTGGAAGGCAACCACGTTATGAACTTTGACACCTCGTGCAACAACTTTGTGGTTGACAATGAGTCCGACTCAATAGACCTTTTGGCCAAAAACTCAGCTCTGGCTTAAACACACACGTTTTCACCTAACATCAGTCCGATGGTTTCCTTTCCTTTTTTTTTTCCTTTCACATTTAATGAGCCCAGACCGACGTTGGCATCAACATTATTATTTCAAATAAAAGCGCATTATGCTGGATTATCAACTGGACAAAAAAAGCTGAAGACCGACAACAGCAACAACAAGAACAAAAACCCGAAAAAAAAAAGGTGGAAAATGCGAAAACTTAATTTCCAGCTGGTATGCCATGTATGCCGCATTTCGGACACAGCTTATAGGACACCGGATACTTGACCATACACCCATTCACCCACACATACACTCACACACACACACTCACACACACACTCGGAGTCCGCTCAAGGGTTGCTTAATGAATGTGCGTCCTTTGGTCCAGAACCCCAGTGGAGGACATCTCCCTGACCGTCAAGCGACGACCGCCTTGCAATTAAATGTGAAATGTTGAAAATAATTTGCATTACGTATGCGCCCCGTCTAACGGCTTATCTCATGCAATTAAGGTAGTTTCGAAAAGTGTACGGTTTATTTGCTGGCATTTTGCATACATTTTTGGGAAATTTAATTAGTGCAAGGATTTAATTATGTCATCCCAAGACTGTTGAGTGGACACTCAAAAGTAGCAGGAGATGAAGCCGATTTCATTCCATGCTACAGTGAAGTGTCTGAAGTGCCTGTCAATTGTTCAATGAGTCGTGCATTTTTATTTGCATTCACGTCAATTTGTTGCATTCGTGGCAGCTTTATTACACAGACTCACACTTGGAATAATATGAAATACAATGGACTAAAGGCAACTGCAGTCAATTTACCTGCATTGTCCTGCATTCTGAATTTTTTCATATTTTTACACTTGAGATTTGTACTGAGAGAGAGGCGCGTGGTTTTTGGGTTTTGTGTTATTTTAAATGCAAAATGCGGCGCTGACAATAAGCGGAAATGAATTATGTTGGAGGGCTCAATGGAGCGTTGCTTAAGGGTGAGAGATATGGAGCCCATTCCTGTTCTGCCTGATGCAGTTGGCCGACCCACCGCTGAGGTGACACTCCCAGTGCCGTTTCCCATTTCCACATTTCCACATTTCCCCATTTCACCATTTTCACATTTCGTGCATTGTGCGAGTGCATTTCGCGCTCACTTTATTGTTGCTGGCTACGCAGCAGACAAATAAATCAATGACAGCGCGACTTTATTGTTTTGGTCACAAAAATATTGCTTTTATATTATTAAATAGCAGCGAAACTGGCACTCCTTTGCCTACAAAACGGGCCTATGACGGTGCCTGGTCGATCGTGCGCCCCTGATAAATAATAAAATACCTATAGGGAATGCCACAACCACAGCCAGGAGGAGCAGGAACTGTAGACTGGGCCTGTTGATAGGCAGCCATCCAGCCACATTCAGCGGCTTATATATTAAATGGCCTGTGGTCTCTATTGACAAATTTTTGAATGATGCATTGCCCGTTGCGGTGAAAATGCAATAAAAACGCATTAATTGTTGTTTGGCTCAGGGCTCAGATTCAACACTGGCATTGGCAGCGTCAAAAGCCTGAAAAAGTTGTGAAATGTTTTGATTTTCATAGAGAAATAAATAAATTATTATAAAATCATTGAATAATAATAAAATATATATTAAGCAATTTATTATTCAATCGCTAGATAACGAATTGATTATTAAGCTTACTTATTTGTTTATATGTGCACTGAGAACAACTCTGATTGTAATTATGAAGAATAGTGTCTGTTGTTGTACCTGAATGAAATATAAAATTTACTATGTCCGGCTCGAAAGACGCTCGATATTTTGTTGTCGGTCGATGTGTTTTCAAATCCTTTTTATGACGGTCATACAGATCGTCGTGTATTTAATAAAAACACTTATTGTAATTATTATACACATTATTTAAATAAATAATATATGTCTTTTCCTTAATAATTTTCCTGTCCTGCCAACTTCCTGCAAAAATACAAAAAAAATCTTATAAATATCGATTTCGATTATTCGTAATTGACAATGTTAAGATACTTTAAATTAACATAATTATTGATTATCGATATGATATCGAATACAATATAGAACAATGTCGAACATAATTTAAAAGACATTTTAAGAGGATCAAATTTTACAAATAAAGATTTTCTGTTCCGGTTTCCTTTTGCAAAAAGTCAAAGATTAAACTTCTACAAATAAAAGCATAAGTATACAAATTAATACTTTAAAAATAAACAACAAAGTATTTACTACTTCTACTACATACTTATATATTATACTTAAATAAATAATGATAAATAAATATAAGGCAATGCTATAAATATATGTAATTAATTCTTAAATATTTATAATAAATATTCAAATCATAAGAAAAACTGAAAGTCGCAGTCAAGTGTCGTTTTTAACTACCTTTTCTTTTTCAACTCCTTCCGGAATCAGCAACAATATATCTTAATAATTTCTCTTACTATATTTATTCAAATTCTTAACTTATCTTTAATTTACTTACGTTTCGATGCAAATGTGTGTGGCCTAAACAATATTTATTTGAATTCAAGTCAATTAAATGACTGAAAGTTCAGTTCATTTCAGAGACACTTTCACTTGCTGTCCTGCAGCGGAAACGGAAGCATCTGCATGAGGCCAAGTTCGCTGTACAACTCCTAAATGCCAAGTAGTGAGGGGCCAACAAGTTTATAGCTAAACAAACTCGAGAACTCAAAACTAAAACTCAATTTTTGCACAACAATGCGCCCATAATTACTACAGAGGGTTAAGAGAGACCATCAGAAAATTGAATCAAAGCCAAAACTTTAAATCTTATGTCTAAGTCGGGCAACGGGCAACGGGCAACGAACAGCAGCTGCAACTAAACAGTGGTGCCCCAAACCCAAACCATTAGACGTTTGGCGGACACGGGCTCATTCAATCGTCAGTTCCAGCAATTACACGCATTTTGCGCAATTTAAGCCAAATGCTAACGACAGCTAACAACCAGCCGGGCAACCGACAACCAACAACCAACAACCGACAACCAACAAGCAACAACCAACAGGCGACAACCTTTGCTGCACCTTCGACCAGCTGGAGCAAAAAGCCAGCTTTATGACGGGAAAGGTGGTGCGGTGGGTTGATGGGTTGGTGGGTCAACAGGCTGGCAGACTGGCAGACTGGCAGGACCATCCAGGCGTTTGATGAACAAAAAGTAGCATACTGTAAATCAAAAAGTAACTTGCCGTACGGATGTCATTCGTTGCAGATCGTTCGAGCGCAAAATTTAACAATGACACAAACACAAACTTTGGGCAACAGCAACAACAGCAACAATAGCAACAACAGCAACAATAACAACAACAACAATTGATTCTAAAGCTGCGTAGGACATGATGACGCACGCAGCATCCATTTCCAGTCAGTGGCACACACAAGATAATACCTTACACACACCTACAACACAACGATTACACAATCACACATACATTGACTTTGGGTTTGACTTTAGCTTTGGCTTTGGCATAGGGGCTAAAGTTGCTCATGCAGAAGCTGTCATGTCCAGCACTCAAATTTCTAATGCTGGCCTAAAGGGGTGTATGTGCGTGTGTGTGTGTACAAATGTGTGTGTGTGTGTGTGTTCGGGCAACACTTAAAAGTCACACGGGCGTGGCAAGTTAAATGAAATGCACATTGATGTGGCCGGCAATTGTCTATTTGTCTGTCTGTTCGTCCTTGTTGCCACTTTCTGCTGCTGCTGCAACTGACAGTTTGAGAAGGGGGAAGGGGAAAAGGGGAAAAGGGGGAGTTGGGCCTGTTACAGGCATTCAGTCAGGTAACTGTAACTGCCATTGACGGCAAGTGAGATAAATGCAAGGCAACTGAAAGAGGGCAACCTGTGGCAACAACAACTGGAGAGCAGCTGTCGCCTCAACAATGCAAAGACACTCTTGCCACAAAGACGCAACATTAACAAAATCTTCAATCAATAACCGTAACGGGAACAATGTAAGCAAATGGATTCAATAAACATGCAGACAATGTAAATTCAAGTTAGGCGAATTTCGTATACTCTTAATTTAACAGCGAGGTGGAATTCCTTAGAAATATTGAACCAAAAATATTGTTAAGTTGTTTAATCTTGAGTATTAATATAAAATTATTTTATCTTAAATATTAATAAAAAAAATATTAATAAAGAAATTTGTTTTCTCTAATATTGATTGTGAATAAGTATGAAGAATTGTGTAACCTTTTGTATCATTTAATGAATTCCAAAATAGTATTACTGTAGAAATATTATATAATATTCCCATCTATGAAAATACAATAAATAGATAGCAGAATGCACTGAAACAAAAAATTGTAATGTAAAGTTTGGTAATTTCATTAGAAATTTTAGAGAAAAAATGTTGGATAGTAAAAAAGTTAATTTTCGTAGAAAATTTAAAGAACAAAAATACAGTAAATAGGACGGAAATTTGAGCAATTGAAAGTAGTTGATGTAATTACCTTACATCAAAAATCTATCATGATTTCCAACTAGAGAACTTACATCTCATTTGATAAAACAGAAACATTGGATATTACTATACAAGTAGTAAAATAAAGAATTAAATACTTAACTCATTTCTATTATACCCTGTTGAGCACCTCAGCTGTTATACCCTATTTCTGATAGTGTAAGAAAAATGCTGCAACTCTTTTGGCGCACAATTTCAATAAATATTGCCGCCTGTTGACAAGCCGCAAAGTACGCTTTAAAAATGGCTTAGCGAATGTGTGACTGTGTGTGTATTGAGTGTGTTTACTATGTGTGCTGTGTGTGTGTGTGTGTATGTGTGTGTGTTACGGCAGACAACGAGGAGCGACAGGGCAAACGCGATTTTTATCGCAATTCAATAGAGTTTCCGTTACATTACGCCAAGGTTTTGTAGGTTTTGTCTTGTTGCGGAACTAAAAGCGCCACATTTGTATCCGTTCGACGTGTCAACGTGTATTGCTTCCGTTTGTTGTTGTTGTTCCTCTTTCGTTGTTCGTTGTTTGTTATTGGTTTCTGCCGTGCAGCAAGCTGTGCACCTTGGCCAGAAACCAGACGACATTCCAGATGGCGACAGACTCAAAGACAGAGACAGAGAAAGAGACTCAGACGGAAAGAGAGACAGCGAGGCCAAAGCGTTATTGAAATTTTATGTTGTCTGCGATTTGGAGCTGGATTTGCGTTTAGCAGCTGATTTATGGCCTACGATTTTCTGAAGAGAGTTAAGAAGCTTTATTAAAAAAGTGTGATAAAATAGCTTTAAGAAACTGTTGGATGTTAAGAAAAAAATCACTTGGAATATCTTTGAATGAACGACCTTTTTTGTATTCTAAAAACTACTATAATTAATGTTTGTTGAGGAATGTTAACGAGCACTTTAAGAAGATCATATAGCCATTGATTTGAAATTAAAGATTGTCAGAGAGAGAGAGTTTCTTGTAAGGGTCTATTTGCTTGCCAAGAAGTATCCTAAAACTTGTGGACTTTACCCTGTTTGAAGCAAGCTTAAATAGCTTAAAGAAGCTTTTCGCTCTTTAAGAAACCTAAAGCTAAAAGTACTCGTATGCCAACTAATTATGAACTGCTGGCAACCACAAATAATATTTTCATTTGCTATTGCGCCACCCCTTTTTAAGGGGGGAGAAAGCGACGTCAAAGGGTTGGTTTATCTTTGGCCTGGCATTAAAAACTTTTCGCTGTTTTATTTTTCTTTGAGCTCAGAAATTGAATTAACGTGCGCGCTTTTCTGAAATGTCAATTTATAGGGGGTTGAGAGGATTGAGAAAGGGAGAAATGAAGTTACCTTGAGACAGCTCATTAGAATTCTGTTTTGACTTGAAAAAGTTGTTTGCGTTTGTTTACCTTGAAATTAAAAATGCAAAAATGCTTAAGGCAAGTTCCACAACAGATTCTTAGAGCAGACAGAAGCAGAAGCTGCTCCTACATTTGGTTTGGAAAATGCAATGTGAAGTCTCTTCAATGTAGTTGAATTATTTATGGCACTTGCCACAGAGTGAACAGAGACAGAAACCGTAACAGAAACAGATTACAAGATTAAATTATTGTAACAAGCGCATTACGTAACTACTTTGCATAATTTACCACACGAAAAAGGCAGACAAGGCAACAAACGAGGCCGCAAAAATTCCAGAAACATTCATCTTGGCCCTAAGTCGCCCGACTCGACTCGACAGCGTCAGGATCAGGAGATGCCGCTCCCAAGGCGAGAGGGCAAACATACTTGCCATAGGTAAGTAAATCTTAAGAGTATCGGCCTCCAAGTAGGTGACAGGGACAGTGACAGTGAAGAGGTCGTCCCACAGGGCGTATGCGCAACGAGCGGCAACATTTTTGTTTACAACAATTTGTCACTGTTCACTGTTGGTAAGCGGTAAGCGAATGCATCCCATCTCTATTCGACTCCACTCCACTCGACTCGGTTGTCTAATTTGCATTTTAATTTAATTTTTTCCATACCGCGAAATGTCAACAAAATGCCGCAGACGACGCTGTCGAGTCACTTGCAGACGTTGCCAACTTCTTGGCCCAGAAGCTCATCAGAGCCAAAAGGGCTGGCTGGTCTACTACCTTAGCCCAGTGTTCTCCTGTCTTGTCTTGTCTTGCGTTTTGTTTGTTTGTCTACAGTTTTTCTTGGCGCACTTTTAATTGAGTCTTGCATATGCATGAGCAACATCAGCGGCAACTCAATTAAAGCGATTGCCGCCCTGAACTTCAACTTCAAATCAAACTTGAAATTTAATTCTTGGCCTCAACTTGGAAACGCCAGCGAAAATCAATGCGATTGCCAATGCGAATGCGAGTCGTAAAAGTTTCATCGATTTCCCGACCATAAAATGACGATATTGTCTGGCGCATAAAATTATGATAGCCGGCAGCAACAATAAGAACTAAGCAGCTGTCAAACGAGTCTGCTCGACAGGAAAATATCCTGCAACAAAGCACTTCATAGAGATAATCTAATAAAATATATATGTATAAAAATTAAATATAATAAAATAAATATATACAAATTATAAAAAATATTATACGTATATGAATGTAGATTTTTCAAAAGTTGATTCCTCGATGTTTTTAAACCACCACTGTCAAGGAATAAATTTATATAAATAAACATTGTTGGGATACTCAATAATATGATCTATTTATCATAATTTTTTAATACCCCACTTACCTTTCTACAATTACAGGGTATACGGGCAACAATCTCTTTGAAATGTCATAAAACGAAATGCGGTAGACAAAAAGAAATGCGGCGACCTTTAAGCAAATACAAAAAGCGAATTTATGACGACAACTTGTTGTGTTGAAGTCCCTCAATCCACAGCCTTCAATTTCCCCTCCATCACCTTGTTCTGCAGCTGTAATACCACGAAAAATGATACATCTTGCATAATAGAGAACCATAAGAGATGGAATGGTGTAGGAGGTTAACTGTCTGGCAGGCTACGACACAGCATTTTCTATTGCCATTTGGCTCGTTGTAAATTCCAAAAACTGTCAGGCTAACCAATCGTGCAACCGTTATTACCTGTTGGCTAGCCACCTCACTGCACCACAGTGGTGGCTCCTTTGGCCATTTGGTCGTACGTGCCGCCGGATTGCGGTTGCACTGGATGAAGCTTCCGTTTAGCGAACGTTGCGACGTCACGGCTCATAATTCCCGTGAATTTATGAACTGTAACCGGAGCGTCTAGCCTGACAATGAGCAGCTACAGCAGACACTCAATGGTAATGGCCAGTGCTTTACAGGTTGGCCAGATGGAAATGTTGAGCTTAAAAAGAAGAATTTCAATAGTTTTCAATGGAATTGATAGCACCCGAAATGTGAGAATTGATTTAAAAACAAGTAAAGAAATTTTTGATAAATAAATTTTTAAAAAAATACATGAATTTAATTAAAATAAATTATATATAATTTGGTTTTCTACATATTTGATAAAATTGCTTACATAGAAAAGTATGCATATGAAAATGGAATAGTAAAGAAAATTATAAAAACTAACATGTGGACAGAAATATGAAAAATTCGTTTTTATTGTCAATATTATAAAATACATAAATTATGAAATTTCTATTCCTTATTATTAAATTTCAATTCTGCCCTTGAACCTTTATCATTAAATTATGTAACTATTTTAGAGGACTATTCATATAGGAATATTCCTTATATATGTTTTTAAACATTGTTGAGTGGGGGAACAGAACTCACTTATTTTTTAAACAGAAAGATCTGTATGTGACAGGTGGGCGACTCTTACATGAGATCCACGGGACCACCAAGTTATGACAAATAATTCGGAAGATTTTAATAATTATGTTTTTGCCTGTGCCATTAATTCTATATTGAATCAGATTTTCACAATTACAAGTCAAATTTGCAAACGTTAATCTCTTGAAGGTTTCCAAGTAACTACAGTAGCTACTCAACTTTTGTGACAGCCATTCAAAATAGAAGCTTAATCAAAGACTTTAACGATTTAAAAGCAGCAACAATGCCAAGTCTGCATACCTGAGAAGTCTATTATATTCTGCAGCATCCTTAAGTAAGACAGGATAAGATAAACTCAAGGAGCTCACGTATTCTGATTGAGTTCGTCTCTTTCAAGAATGCCTTCATCCTTCCAACTCAGGCAATGGCATCCTCAACTAATTTGAAGACAACGCAATGAGATAAATACCTTTTGTGGCCACACCACCTGACTAACTGATGGGGGGAGAAGTCCCGAGTCGGGGTGGGGGGATGGAAGTGGTTACTGTAACTGTTATCAAGGCACTTGGCACGCTCCCGAATTGCCACTTGAAGCAAATTGCCGAGGCGCAAAACTTTCTCGACTTTGGCACGCAACGAGGGCCAAAGGACTTAACGACAATGGCGCTCAGCGTTTATTACCTGACATCCTGCCACCCCCAATTCTCCCCACTCCCCTTTGTCGCTTATCTCGAGTTGTTAATGCATTAATTTGAATTTTTTATGCGTTGCCCTCAGAGCAAATATGTTTGACATGCCAAATTTAGTGGAAAATTGTCGCATGTCATTGGACAAATATGCAAGTGAAATGCTACGTGACTTCATTGCCAAAACACAAATAAACGACTTGAAACTCAAACTGAAAGTTTTCCAGGGGAACTGTGGGTGGACAATGCGACAAATTGGCCAATGTCAATCCCCTTCCTTAGACTTCTCCTTCTTTGCAGGCTCAATCCCATTTCGTACACCGTTGCGCATTTTCCATTTGTTTGCTTTTCATTTTTCTTGCAAGTCTCTGCCAAATTTTAAAAAACAAATCACACCTACGAGCACTCAAGCCCGCAGAACAAATTTCCGACATATTCGGAGTCCTTGTCGTCCATTTTGGGTCGGAAGTGCACACAAGTTGCTTCGTCTCGAAGGACAACAAGACGCAGGCTTGCCGGTAATGGAGTGGACTTTATTTGTGTTGTTCCTGCCACTGCCACATGCCACATGCCACATGCCGCATGTTGCATGTGCAAAAAGGTAGCTTGTGGCATGCTTCAGCAAATTCACATTTATCAGCCCGAAACTTGCCCCATGTGCCAAGCATTTTAAAATTCAGAATAGTAGGCTTTGAGTTTTACTTTATCAACTTTATCACTGTTGTTTCGTAATTGTTAATGTTAACTGTTGCTTGCAAAAAAATTTATAAAAACAATAAATTAAATTTCTTAAATACTACAAGTAATTTCGCAGTTTAATTGGCAAATAAATTTCGTCAGTTATGGATTTAATGCTGAAACTATCTGAGCAAGTGCAAGAGCAATGGTCAAATTTGCAGCAGGAGGAGGAGGGCGGAGGAGACGCGCCCTTTCGCTCAGTGTACACCATCAATGGGAATCCCATACTTCCTCCCTTGGTAAGATTATGAAAATAAAGAGTAGTTTTAATTGAAGTTTAATCTATTTACATTTTGCAGATGACACCTGAGCGACGTCTCGAGATGCAACAACTTCGTGAGGCCGCCATTGCAATTGAAAAGCAACTTGGCAATGAGTTAAAGATTTCTTATACTCCGAAGAATCGTAGGCATTGGCTCAACACTGTCTGCTGTCAGTCTGTGGACGCCAGCACCAGCACGGATCCCCAACTGCCACAGCAGCCATTGATTATCGCTGGACGCTTGAAGCAGCAGCTTCAATTATCAGAGACTCTGATCTATGACAACAATCGCAATGCAATCATTAAATTTGTTAAACCAGATCAGATAAAGCTGATGAAGCTGCTGCTTGAAGAATGTCCAGAGATGAGGGCACAGTGTGCTGTGATAAAGGAAGAGTGTCCCAAGTTTGCTACGCTATCACTCACCTCAATGGAAGAAGAAACAAAGCCAAAGGAGACGGAGCCGGAGACTGAAACTGAGACTGAGATCGGGTTTGAGTCGGAGACGAAGCCAGAACCTTTAACACTAACTGAAAATATAGAGAAGACAACTCCTCCAAAGGAAGTACCAATTGAGAAGGACAGAGCCCTCAAGGATCTCATAGGTGTGGCCAGAAAATTGCAACAGAATATAATCAACACTGAGCGGGAGCTGCGACGATCCTCCACAAGTCCATATCTACCCTCGAAAGCCGCTAAGGATTCCGCTTTGAAGGATATCGATTCGTCCTATTGCTATACGAATCGCAATGAGCGACTGCATCCGCAATTGTGGAAACGCTATCACTCCTATCCCTTTGGCACCAACTGTAAGCCGTCGGATTGTGCAGCACCCACTTCACCAAATGGTAGCACATCCCTGGAAGTACACATTCCAATGGCTGCACCACCGCCCACTCCGATAGCCAACCCGATCAGCAAAATTCAAATCAAACAGCGCATGGCGCCAGAGGATCAACAAGCTCCAGTTGAAACCAAGCTGAAATCAAAGATCTTTAATGGATCCCATCAGAAATTGGTAGGCAGCAAGTCAAGCAAGAAGACTCCACGTGCCTCCAGCTCGGTTAGCTATGCGGCACATGCCACATCCCATGCTAAAGTCGAGGGAGGCAGCAACGATGGCAACAATCGAATGAGCAGCACTCAACGTCGCCTCAGCTACGATCCACGTGCCACATTGAAACGTGCCACATCTCTAAAGAAAGCTGCCACAGTCAACACGGTCAACATGGTCAACTCCAATCAATCAATTGTTCAACCTGTTCTTCCATCTGGTGGCAACACGGAACTAATGAAGCGCAAGATGATCGAGGAAATGGAGCAGCAACAACGTCATCGCTTCCATCAGTTGGTGTCGCAACAGGCGGATGAACAACATCGCATGCAGGAGGAGTTTCAATCCCAGCAACAACTCCTGATGGATCAAATGCTGACCGACATGAGCACTTATACCTTTGATAAATTCGACGAACCTGAACATCCGGAATCTGATTCCAGCTCAATTACTTCGTTGCCACAATGTCGCCTCGATTTGGATGTAAACGATGATCACAAGTCTAACATGTGATCAAGTACATGTTAATAAATAAATATATAAATTATTTAAATTATTAAAAAACCAACATTATAATAAATGTGATAAATAAGAGGAACCAGTTCATTTCGATTCCTATTCCAGCTCAAATGTACTATACTCAGATCACGTATATGTTAAATAAATAAATCAATTTAAATATCAACGATGAGCACATGTCTAGCATGTGATCAAGTACGTCTTAATAAATAAATAGATAATTTATTGATATTTTTAAAAAAAACCAACATTTAAATAAATGTGATAAATAGAGGAACCAGTTCATTTCGATTCCTATTCCAGCTCAAATGTACTATACTCAGATCACGTATATGTTAAATAAATAAATCAATTTAAATATCAACGATGAGCACAAGTCTAACATGTGATCAAATACGTGTTAAAAAATAAATAAATAAATGAAATTATTAAAAAAAAACCAACATTTAAATAAATGTGATAAATAGAGGAACCAGTTCATTTCGATTCCGATTCCAGCTTAAATGTACTATACTCAGAAATAAATAAATAAATTTAAATATCAACGATGTCTCTTATGTGTTAATAAATAAATAAATATTTATTAAATCTACAATCTCTAATTCACACGTCATAAATGCGATTAATTGCTGTGCATCCAGAATTCTGGCCGGGATCAGACGCCCTGTGCAACGATGCCAAATTTAGCTACCGTTTCTAATTATGCCCAACGTTGCACGTCTGCTGCCTTGCCACACAAGTTGCAAGTTCCCTGCCCCCTGCTCTCCTCCTGCCTGCGCTTCACCTGCGCCGGCAACTCACATTGATGTCTCTATAGCCAGAGTGAAAGTCTCGCCCATAACTCGGCGTGTTATTAAGTGTAAAAAATTAAAATTTCATAAATTGTTATGGTTTATTTAGAGCAACGCCGTCGAGCTGAAATTCTCCCACCAGTCCTCGTTAATTGCCCGCCCCAAAAGAAGGGGCAGGAATAGGAGGAGGAATAGGAATAGGAGGAGTAGGAGGAGGTGGCACTGCGTGTGGCAGACGTGGTTGAGATTGCCGCTGTGATTTGCGCATTTCGGAAACTTGCGATATTGGGTTTAAAGTGAACGTGGACATAATTAAAAGCACTTAAGTCGACTGCCGACTTGCCACACTGCATCGTAGGGATGTGGTGCTGTTCTTGTTCTTGTTGTTGTTGTTAATGTCGGTGGTGCTGGTGGCTATTGGAGCACCGCCAACTCACGCCAAATTGGCAGATGCACTTGTAGATTGTTTTGGCCATTTGAATTTAGCTTGTGGGCCGATTGTGATCAGCCCAATTGGACAGCAGTCATAAAGAGATTCCGTTAAGATTGAAAAATGGGAAATTACAGTCGAGAAAATTACATTATATCGCAATAGGATACGAGTATCAAACAAGAGTTAAAAAATCTAAAATATTTACACCCGAATAAAATTATCTGAATAAATAAAAGGAAGGAAAGGAAATTTTAACATTAATATTATTATAATGTACAATTTAACCTTCGATATTGTTGATTTGTATCTTAAGAATTGATAACAAGTATTGTGAGCTAATTTATAATTTTAAAAAAATATTTGATTATTATTTTTTACTAGTAAAAAAATAGTTTTGATTTTAAAATAATTATTTTCAAAATTATATAATCTGTATTTATATTATACAAGAGAGTACTCTCTGAAAGGAAGAAAGTTATTCAAATAAAAATTAAGTTAAATTGAAGTCATTTCTAGAAATCCTTTTGTAATCATTAGCAGAATTATAGAGCTGTCTCTCACCTCATTACTTTTAGAATGCCAACGTTTATACAGAAGCTAATCAAGTTCTAAATAGTTTTGCCTAATCTAATGTTTTTTCACTTGGTTAATCACACAAAACTTGTAAGGAGCAACCACACGCAAAAATTCAGTGAAAATAATAATTTCGCGCTTCGTCTACACAATTTGCTTCTGCCTCTGCTTTTTGTGAAGGGAAAGAGAAATGAATACGAGTGCGAGTGCGAGTTTATTAAATGAAGTGCACATGAAACTGGCATTAGAATTTCATGACTAAAATAAACATAATCAAAGTAATAACTGAAGCACACCCCAACACCCAACTTCAGCTCCATCTTCCAATTCAGCCACCTCACACTCGTACACATGTGAAATTAATCTTGTTTATGTTGCCAGAGGCTGGGCCCGAAGGATTCCAAGGACTCGTGTCGAAAGTTAGCGCCCAAGTTGGCTGCCTTTTTGCTAAAAGTTTCTATTGCAAAGTTGTTTGAGAGTAGAAAAATAAATAAAATCAAGTTATAGCACATTGGGTAGGTAGAAATATCAGTTGAGATAGTTTCATGTTCAGAATTCGCTCAACTGCGAAAACGGAAGCAGCAAATTTAATTAAAATATTTGAAGATTTCTTAAAAATAAATGAAGAACGCGAAAACCTTCTCACATGCAAATGGAATTCAGTGAATGATATTTGTATGTTTGCTTGTGGGCTGTAGGTGTTCAATAGACGGAAAGGACAACCCTTGATAGCTTATCCAGCTCAGCATCAACATCCTTGTCGTCATCGTCATCGTTGTCGTCATCGTCATCGTTGTCAGCGCATAATCTGCTTATTTTGCAACATAAGTGAAAAGTTCTGTCAACAAAATCAAAATCACGAAAAATTTGTTTGCCATTTAAATTCGATTTTGATCCTATTTATCCTGTAAATTGCAGCAATTGAAAGGATTTACTCTGAGACTGGCAAATCGAAGCGAATCTCCGCTTCAATCTCCCTCCCAAGCACATTTTGGGCGAGTGTTTGATTTTAAAATTACCTTTTATTGGCAGTCGCCGTCTTCATGTGGGGTTTGAATTCGACTCGATTGAGTTGATGTGATGTACGACGTGTGTCGTGGTGTGTGTGTGAGTGTGTAAACATTTGTTAGGGTATTAGCATGCAGAACATTATGGCAATGCCATGATATGGCCACAGCTTTAAGCAAAAAGTCCCCTGACCCCCACATAATATTGAATTTCAATCGCTGCAGCTGCAAAAAATGAGACGAAGAAAACGTAAAGTAAAATAAAATAAAAGAAAAGAAAAGTAAGGAAATCACTTCCTGGAGACAAAGTAAGAAAATGCAAAAGGAATCTAACACACACACAGCCAGTCACACAAATGGAAAATTGGCGACGCAATGGAAATCCCCAAGTGCGGGTCAAAGAAAATAAAACTTTATGCAAATGTGCCACTTTGGCCGTAAAATGAAATAGTCCCTGGCCAAATTATACCTGATGCCTGATGAGCTGACTTGCAATTGCCGTGAATTGAAACAAAAGGGTCCCCATCCCAACTTCCTATTTCCTCCTCTTTCCTCTGTCCGCTCGTAAACTTCTGTCTGGGGGGTTGATTGTAGTTTGGGAACCATCGCAGGTGACTTTAAGTTGCAAACTTTTACATTTTACCTACTTTTTTGTTTGTCCCAAGCTTTTGGCCATTTGCCGACTGTGAAATCCTCTATGAATTCATTGGTAACGCGGAACGTAACGGAAGTTGTTACGGACACGTTTTGTCGTTGCGGATGTGTTGGCCCCGAACAGTTTTTGGCCAGGACTCTCATAATTATCATTATCATTATTATTATTATTATCATGAGCTGCAGTTGTAAATTTACAACATGACACCGCATTTTGTTCGCACATTTTTGACCGGAAACGGATGCTGTTATTAATTTGCATGTCCGACAGCAAGAGTAACGAGGAGTACAAGGTAATAAGTCCTGTTTCCTTTTACCACCATCACATACTTGCACTTTTCGCACACTCATTTTGGTTGAGAGAGAACTGAAGAGAATTCCTGGTGAGTTGCTAATTAAATTTTCCACTTTATTTACGCTTCGCATCAGAATTCGCAGCTGCTTTCCTATGCTCTTTCTCGTTTGTCGACGCTGTCTTAATTGTGTTTGTGCTACTCTATTTCAGCAGCACACTCAAAGACAGCTCCAATTTTTTTCCCCCTTCTGCTCCGCCCAGCACTTGAAATAAGACCGAGTCATTTATGTCTTTGCTTGAGTTTCCTTCTGGTTTGTGGTCCTGGTTCTGGTTCTGGCTCTGGCTTGGCTGTCTTAGGTGCTGTTTGCGCTAAAATAATTGAATTAATAATTGCTGCGTGTGGTTTTCATGCTTTTCCAGCTAAGAAAAACCCCTCTTAAGCCTTAGTCTCCGCCTGTGCCTCAGTCTCTGTCTATGTCTCAGCCTTAAGCATCAAGAGAGTAAGCAGCAAGTCGTGTGAAACTTTTATCTTTGGTCCTGGCAGCAAAGTTGAAGCACTTCTTCCCCCTCTTATGGTACCATGGTATGCCTTTACTTACACACTGATTTAATAAATTAACGTTAATTAGCTGTTGTGGTCGGGATAGAGAGGGAAGGGAATACGCACTCACTCAGTCTTAGCTTAAAAGACAATAACGCTAAAATCCAACACGCAACGTGGCAACTTTTGCGCTCGTACGTGATTTCCGGCGTTCATTCAAGCTTTGCCCTCTTCGATATATGAATTATGAGCTTACGAAGCAGTGAGAAAGGCAAACGGTGTCTCATTCTCAACCGATAACTCATAATACTCTCTCAACATGTGCGAATTTGTTTGTTCATGCCATTTTAATTAGCCAAATGAACAGAGAACGAAAGCTGATCAGTAATATATATTTATTAGTCTCTGCCTTTTGCTAATTAATAAAATGTAATAGTTTAAATAAATAAATGATTTCATTTAAACTTGTAAAACTCTGCCTTTGGGCAACTTCACTGAGAGAATCTAATTAAAGTCAGTCACAGCAGAGACAGGAAATGCTATTGCAACTCGGGTTTGCTGACTTTGCGGCCAAAGGTCAGTATAGTAAAAGCCAAGAATGCCCAGAGGCAGTTTACACTCCAGCAGTCTGGCTGGTCAGTTTTTGGTTCTTAAGACATCTGCTGGCAATATCATATTGGCAACAAAGATGGCCAAATCGCTGGCAGCTAAGGACGTCGTGTGTGACAATTGAGCGAGTGAAGAAAAGTAGAATTTGAAGGAAGCAAAAGAAGCAACTGCAAAGCTGACAAAGCATTTAAATTGAAATTAACATCCTGTTGGACTGACTGTATACATACATATATGAGTATATGGCCTGCAGGGCAACACTTTAGCAATATTTGAGTACACGAGTATGAGAATGTGTTCTAATTATGGCATCAAAAGTCAAGTCAAAGGCAAGTTGGCAAAAAGGCAGCAACTTGATGAAAAACTTGCCAACTTTGGCCAAAAGCCGAAGCAGCAGTTGAAACGGCCCAACAAGTGTCGCGACCAAAGCAAAAGTGTCAGGCAAACATCAGACTGTTGTCGCCCTAGACAAACACTTGCACACAGAAAGAGATAGAGAGTGTGTGTGAGAGAGAGAGAGAGAGAGTTGCAGATAAAGCTTGAACCACACACGTAATTAAGAGGCCATTGTTGTTTCGCTGACAAAAGTGAAAGATGTCTTGATGGATAACGTGGCTGCGTTTCCTTTACGTCTATTGCCTGTTGACACTTCAAAGTGTGAATGTGTATGTGTATGTGTGTGTGTGTGTGTGTGTGTGTGTGTGTGTGTGTCTGTCTTTTGATGTAATCAGCTTGCAGCTCGCACTCAGTTGGCACTCAACAGACACAGGCTGACACATTATACCCAATCCTGCAATTATTCTTACCTCAGCCTTTGAAGACAGCAATTAAAAGCCTCACACATATGTAAATATACTACGCGACATGTCTATGTGAAGTGTATGTGTATGTGTGTGTGTGTGTGTGTATGTGTATGTGTTTGCTGATGTATGCATAAATATTTAATGTGTTTGCCTTGTTAGTGGCTGGCGGTATCACTTTATTTTGCGGAAGGATTAAATTAATGCCAAACGTGTGCTGTGTTTTGTTGTTTTAGGCAAACACACACTACACACACACTACACACTACACACACACACACAAAAGAGTGACTGTATAGACAAACAACGTGTGGAAACCGCTACTTACACTAGTTAGCTAATAAAATTAGTTTTATTAACACGTACTACGACAAGTGTTGAGTTTAGCTAAATACAAACACACACATACAAATAGTGTGCACACTCTATGTGTGTGTGTGTGTGTGCCAATTGGCTTTAAGTGTTAATTGCATGTAAAACTGTTAAATGCCTACTGAATAGATGAAAGCAAGCTGAATGTGAGAAGAGCTTGAAGATGAGCATAAAGTGCTGCCTACTTTTGAGCGCAATGAATAAAAGGAATCCTGCACTAAAAGTACATAAATCAGTATTGCTTTAAATTGTAGGTGTTTCTTAAATCAAAATGTTTAATTATTAAATAATCTTATTTTTTTTGAATGATTCTATAATACTTAAAGTTTGTTGAAAAAACTACAATTCATTATAAAATTATTTTATGTGCCTCAGAAAATTCGAATTAAATTGTTAAACAGCCATAAAATACATTTTAAATTAATTAATTTATAATATACAATATACCGATAATTAATGGCAGCTGATTTTTGTGACTGAAAATATCCAACAAATTTGAGGGAACTGTAGTTAGAAAATATTGCTTACTTTCAAGCTCAATAAATACAATAAATCCTTCGCTACTTTTCAGAGTAGCTCATAATAAACAGTTGAATATATTAGATCAGCATTTCATTTTATTTTCTTATTTACTGAATTTTTATTTAATAAAATAATATTAATAATAATCTCTAAAACCTCTCTGAAAAAGAGCAACTTCTTTAAGGAAACAAACTAGGAATCTGCATACCTTCTGTTGGCCACTTTAAGTGCTCAATTCCAATGCGAAGCCTTGGGCTATGTCATCAGATTTCCCAAACTCTTGTTGTAGTATAGGAAAAGCCAATTGCCAGTTAATTGGAGCGCTGACATCAGCAAACGAAGCAAATCCTGAGAAATTTGATGACAACCCCAACTCTACAGAGAGCATTGGAATGACAGCGTCTACAATTACCACGCACACTGACCACCATAATTAATGTTAATAAATAATAAATTTACATATAAAACTGGGCATGTAATACAAGTCAAGTTCTGTCGAAAGTGAAAGTCCGAAACGGCATACAAATCTGTGTAATTAAAAGCAGCATTCAGGATCTCAATTTGGGGTCGACGCGATGCCAGAATTCTGATAACATGCAAAAACTTTTGGTCTGCCCTTTCAGGCCGGATTGCGGAAACGTTTAATTAACTTGTTTGTTTCGTCTGGCCACAATTCATATGCGAAACGTGGCGTGCAATTAAAAATGGACCAAAAGAAATTGAAAGTGAGCGTATCATAAATGCGCCAAAAATTCGCAATTTACGAGTCGAGTAATGTGTGCCATGAGTATGCGAGTGGGAAGCTGAGATCAGTTGCCGATAACTGGGCTCAAGCAATGCATTAACTGAGTACTCATACCGCAATTGCAAACTTGGCAGCAAACTTGGCCAGGCCATTTCATTTGGCAACCAAGAAAACTTTCAACAAAATTAACCGCATTTCAAATGCAACAACAGGCAAAGTATTCGGTATTAGTATCTTTTGTAACTTGACAAAACATATTCAGTTACATTTATTGAATTGTTTCATGTGTTTGATAACTATTTGCATTCAGTGTGTGTATGTGTTAGTTTTGTATTTGAGTTTGGCAATTTGCACTTTACTTCTATTTCACTTTAGATCTACCAACATTGCAGAACAAAAGTTTTTCAATTAGACATACCAAGGCCCAAGAAATCGTAAGAGTTTGATGTGGAAGTTACTGACATTACTTGTCCAGAATTAGCTCAAAGGGTTGCTTTCATTTTCATTTAACTGCACGGCCATCGCCAAATAATCAATGAGAGATTCACGTCAAGCGTAAAGATAAGAAGCAGCCGCCTTTCAACTTAAAGTAACAAATTAATTAGCATTCATTGCCGCTCAATTGAGCTTGTAAATATTTAATTAATCGGCGATTTGTGCAAGCGCCCAAAATGCCAAAACCAAAAGCAAAAGCGACATGAAACGCAGGCAATCAATTAAAGCACTTGATGGATGAGTCAAGCTACATTTCAGAATTCCAAGGAAATCGTAGAGCACAACTTTAACTTAAAACAAGGTATGTAACTAAATAGAAGGGAAATAGAACTAATTATTTAAATTTAATTTTGTTTTAAATAATTTTTAATCAATAATTAAATTTTTAATAACTTAATATTTCATACTGATTTTGGTAAGGGTTATGTTCCGTTCGAGAACCGGTTTATTTACCACATGAGCCCAAGGATTAGGTTCGAGCCTTGGTTCAATTTAATACATAAAAATATTTTTATTGCAATAATTTTTCCTTGATTTTTTTAAACAAATTACATTTTTTTATTAAAAAAAATTCTAATCTTAAAAATTAATCAAAAGTAATTCAGATTTAAGTCTATGTTATGATTATTATTCGAAGTCTCAAATAATTGCACAGTATTAGAAAATAATATATCTCATATATTTAATTTTTTCCGAACCGAACCTTTTTTTAAGAAAGTTTTTCGGCTCTGGCTCGCGGAGTAAATAGTTTCAAAGGTTTGGTTAGTGATCTGGTTCGGATTGCTAAAAATCCCGAACCGAACCGGCTCAGAATCCTTTTGCAGCTTTAAAGTGTTCTAAATCATTACCTAGTCTGCTTTCTGGCCAACTTGTGTGCTGGTCAAAATGCCAACATTAAACTTGCTCCTGTTCCCCAAGGACAAACACACAACACACTCATATACACATTTATGCTGCCACATGAGTCAAGTTTTAATTTGCTCACCCTCTCTCTCTATCTCAATCTTTCGTTCTCTTTCTGTCTCTCATTTGTGGAAACAAAGTCACTTCGACACTCACAACAAAAGATGCCAATTTAATCTAGTTCTAGTGCCTGCTGGCCACATGGGACACTTAAAACCACTGGGCACAGGGCACAAGGCTGCTCAACCGGACTGTGCACAGGAAATGACTTCAGTGCCATCCCAGCTGTTCTCTGTATGTGTGTGTGTGTGTGTATGACTGTGTGTGTAAAGTTGGCGCCAGCAGGTAACTTCCGGCATAGTCAAATTGAAAATGGCAGAGCATAGGACTCGGACAGCTGCTCTACTTTTGTGGCTAAAGTGTAAAGCTGTGAAGTTGTGAGAAGCTTGACTGTCCAGCTACGGGTTGCAGGGGGGAGGAAGGGAGGAGGGCTAAGGGCTGTGGCTTGAGGGTTGAGGATTGCGGGATTGCGGGCTGAAAGTTGTGCACTCGTAAAGTGTGACAAATTGAATTAATGCTGCTGCAAATGGCAAAGACTTTTAGAGCTGGTCACCGTAATTGTTTAATACCCACTCTTAATTAAGGCGCGGCTCAAAGTAAAATGAGCCCTAAGCTAAAGTCTATTAGGAATGGGGTGGGCTTAAGCTCAGCCTTAACCCCAGTCCACTTTGGGGCTCTTGAACTGCGACCAGGACACTTGACTTATGGCATAAAAACACAGACACAAATCTTTATGAGGTGACTGCGTGTGTGGCACGGTTAAGTAAGAAAAACTACAGTTTCCACTTAAGGTCCGAGCCACGTGCGACATGTGGAAGACAAGCGGGCAGGCAGGAGGAGGCCACAACGAATCGACGTCGTGTCGACGCCAAGTCGAGGCGCTGCAAATGGCAACTGAAAGTGGACATTGACAAAAACGCAATGTGGACACTGCAGAGACGCATTGTTGTGGCCATAACTCAGAGTTGCTGACAAAAAACCTGTGCAGTGAGTTGAGAATCTTAAAGATAAATAAGCAGTCCAGCAACGTGGCTGAACTTTGACCCCAAAAAATAACGACAACGGCAAAGGCAACCGCAAAGGGCAAAAAACAGAGCAGAAAAAGGACGACGATTATGACGCTGACGGCGTCCAACGAAGCGCAACTGATGAAGCCCACTTAGACGATGAGAACGAAGATGAGAAAGACATGGAGAACGACGAGGTGTCCCTCTTGGCTGGACAGCGGTCAGCGCGCTTGGCAACATTTGCCGTTGACAGAGCACAAGCCAAAGAAAAAAAAGTAAAGTCCAACAGCTGCTCTGGGTGTGTGTGTGTGTGTGTGTGTCTGTGTGTGTGTACACTACTTGGGGTCGTCTGGACAAACATTGCCCGTCGACCGGACATGACCAAATGAAAATGTGTAGTCCCGTCTCTCCAGGTTCCTCCCCTCAAGCGATGTTGTCGCCGTCTCAGCCTGCGAGTGCACAATTATTACTCTACTTCAACTTTTCATTTGCTTTTGTGTAGTTCTTGTTGTTGTTGTTGTTGCTACTGCGGCCATGTCTGGAGGTGCACCAGGATTTCAGGATGCAGGATGCGGACGTTTCCTTTGCCTCGGCTAGCGTTTGAGTTTGTAATTTCGCTTCCTGCGTCTCATTTTTCATATTTGGCGCACTTTGAGTGCCATTTGGCAACGCCAACTGCAATGGCAACAAGGCAAAACCCAACAAGGTAAACAGACAATTTCTCAAGCGACTAATGCTGTGAGTTATTGTTGAAGTTCCACAGCAGCATCGGAGTGGGTTAAGTGCGCTATTAGAGCCCCGTCTTGCTGTGCCTTGCAATGCCTTGAAAAACTCCATTTAACATGCGTTAAACTCTTTCCAACTGCCAATGTTATAACTTGTGAAGCAAGTAAAGAATGCTGCTTAAGAATATAAATATAAATGTATACTCTACAGGATCAAAGTCAAGTCCTAGCTTAGCTCTGTCTTGAATAAACAGAACAATCGGAAAATAAATATTGCAGAAAGTCAACTATTTAAATTAGTTCAAAAGAATAAAAGTTGAATAAGAATACTTAGATACTTGTAAAAGATTGTTTTCTAGAATTAATAAAAGCTTTGAAATTAGCAATATAATTTTAGCATGTAAATTGAAAGGATTCAAAAAAAGGAATTTAAAAATCGGTACGAATATGGAAGGATAAAGAATTTATTTAGATTAAAAATCCATTAAATTGTGCTAAATATTCCTGATGCATATTCCGCATCAAATCGATTGAGAAGAAGAAAAAGAATAGAAAATGTATCTTTCAAAATAAATATTTTATATTATTTTTATATTATCCGGTGGAAATTGATTAAATTCGTAAAGATCGGGAAGGAAACATATGAAAGGAACTTATAAAGACAGGATAACAGCAAGAAAAAAATTTAGTTCAAGTTTACATGCTTAATAGCCACTCAATAGATATAACCTATACATATTATTACATTTTAGTAATGCTTCACTTTTGAGTTAAGAATTACCTTTTGTGACAATCTTGGCATCATGGAAACTAATTAATTTTGACATATATATTTTCCCCAAAGAATTTATTACCTAATATAAATAGATTCATAAATTAAAATATTTGAAATAAGAGCAGCATAACATAATTCGTAATAGAAATCGATTATAATGAGTTTCTGAATCCTAAGTGCAGCTGAGAGAAAAGAGGTTAACAACATCTTCAATACTCTTAATACTAATGATTCACAAAACATATACAAAAGTTCAATGACAGTCTCTGTTTCCATTTCTTGACTAAGCTCAATGTCAAATTGCTGACCTTTAGTAAAGTGCAAAGGAAAAGTTGAATATCATCTATACGACCTGTTGAAAATGCAGAAAACTTTTTCTTGTTCTGCGCCACGAAAAATGTCAAAAATGCAAGCCAAATAGTGCACTTTCCTAGGCCCTTTAATTCTATAAAGAAAAACGCCCACAACATGGCCAAAAAAAGAAATCAAGTGAAGGAAAGAAAAAGAAAGCGTCTTGTGAAAATACACAATACACAATGAATATATTCATATATATGTATATGTATATGTACTCGTAGTCGTATACTGAATATCTATGCCATGAAGGTCATATTAAATTGCTATAAAATTTTATCGATTTTATTTGCAACAAAAGAAAATGCGCTGCGCACAAGCAAGCAAATTTCAGCGTCCTAACGAGGACACTGACACCACAAGCAACAACAACAACAGCAACAACAACAACAACAACAACAAAAACAACGAGAAGAAGTAGTAGAAGAAGAATATAGACAGAGCAGCCAGCTGGCAGCGACGGCAAACTGAGAGGAGACGAGACGCGAGGCTGCAAAAAACAAGAAAACGGGCCAGAAAAATCCATAAAAGAGGCGAAACTTTTTTTTGCCGCTTTTTTGCCTTTGCTTGCAATTTTCCTCCCAAAGTTGGCTAATTAGAAAAGTTTGCCTGTATAGAGGAGCAGATGGAGAGAGGGGGGAACTGACTGCTGCTCTACGCTCATAGGTGCGTCGATTTAGCTGGCGTCGCCATTTTTAAGAAGCGCACGTGACAGGACAGAAGAAGGTGTAAGCTGGGAAGCTGGCGAGCTTTGTTAGCCAGAATTGCCATAGCCAACTAACGTTGTGCGCCGTAATGTCACACCTACCTCGGCAGCGACAGAGACGCAACCATTGGCTGGCATAAATCACGTCCCCGTCGCGCACCTACAGTGAAGCAGTGAGAGCAACAACCAGACACAAACACACAGAGACAGAGACACACCTTCCAGGCAGCCACTGGCTGGCTAGCAGCGGGTTAGTTGCCGCACCTGATGCTCTCCGCTCTCTGTCTTGACTATATAGCTATAGCTACAGCTACAGCTACAGCTCTGAGGTGGAGCCACTCGGCAGCGGTCTCATTTGTATTTACCTAAAGACGTGCAGTAAAAAAGCAAAGGCAGCAGGAGGCAAAGCTACTGTTACAAATACATGCACAGATACAGATACAGATACAAATGCAAATACACACGACAACTAACGAGCGACACGAAGCTGCGCACCTAAATGCGCTCAAAAAACTTGCAGACGATGAGAGCATTTACACAGACCAAGGTGTATGCCGAAAGTGAGACGATGACGAGGACGATGACGAGGACGATGACGATGACGATGAGAACGAGAACATTGCCGTGACGTTGATGAAAGAACAGAACTGGAGCGCATGTGCTGCTTAACTGTTATGATATATTCCATCATATTTCCATCTCGTACATTTATTTTGATATTTTTATTTTTTATGGACCACAGGGCGTATGATTGAAAGGTTGCTGTTTCGTATACGACACGTTGACCATCTTCATTTATTTTTCTTGTCTAACAATTTTAAGGCCAACATCTTGGCCAACTGCCGACGGTAAAAAGCTAAAGAAAATGTGTTTAACATTTGCCATGCTCAAAAGGGGTTTCTCAACACGTTCCTCGCTCCCCGCTCCTCGCTTCTCACTCCACGCTCCTCGCTCAGTGAGCAAGCGAACAAGGTGCTTGGCTTTGGTTGGCTGCCAACATTCTGCACACCTTTAACGGTAACGGTAAACGTGCGAGCGAGCCAGCAAGCAACAACCTGTCTGTGATTATATATATGTCTGTGTGTGTTTGAGGAGAGAGCGAGAACGAAAACGCACGAGGCCACAACGAATGAGCAACGGGAGGCGCCGAGGCCCACAATGAATGAATGGATTGGGTAAGCAGAGACGGGGGCAGGGTTAAAAAGGGGGCCACATGTACGCTTGCAAATAAACGCAAAACAACTGCCACTTGTGGTTAGGTACCAGTTAGGCACCAGAAGCAGAAGAAGAAGCAGTAGCAGCAACAGCAGCAGCTGCTACATAAAACAAGCTGCAGCAGCGACTGAAGACGGACTACGACGCTGACTGATGGCAAGCGGGATTCTAGGGATGCTAGGGGGAGAGGAATAGAGGAATAGAGGGGCAGCTGAGAGGAGCGCCACACGGCAGGTGCCGCTGCTTAGCGTGTGTGCAAGCGAGAGAGCAAGGCAAAGCCAATGGCGCCTACAAGGGGATTTCATAAGGCTCTCGCTCTCTCGCAGAGACGACGATGCTAAAGACGCTGATGATGACGACGACGACGAAGACCAACACCTAGAACAGGTACACACACATACTCACACTCACACACTCGCATACAGATGAAGAGAGTCACCAGCTGTACATACGGTTATATATGGTTGGTTAGTGGGTTGAGTTGCTTTTTTTTGGGGGTGGGCGACGCTGCTTTGCGCAGGTAGATTGGTGGATGCGTAAGGTATATTATATACCCCAAAAACACACACACACACACACTATACACTCACACTTACACATACGACACGTGGCCAGCGAAGGTGTGAGAAACAAAACATGCGCATTGCGCAACGAGAGCAACGCAATTGCGAGAGCCACAGTGCTGTTAATTCGTGCTGTTAATTAACAGGCACTGTTAGTACTTGTCAGAGCATTGCGCTGTTATCGCGCAGGGGAAAGTGCGCTGTTAAACGAAATGTTAATGCAGCATTTATGTTGCTGCTGTTGCGCTTTATTAGAAAGTTCTTAAATAATGCCATGTTGACAGTAAAGCAACATTTTGCTGTATTATCGAGTAGAAGGCACATAAGCTTATTTTATATATTTATAGTCATTATTTTTTAAAACTAGATGCACAAGACATTGACCCATAAATGAATCAACTTTTTTGTTGACCCATGAGTGTATTTCTGTACTATTTAATTGTGTTTTGGAGGAGAAGTGAACAGTTGCAACAAAGCCCCGAAAATATAGAATAGTTAGTTATTGAATTCTATATAATTATATCTAGCAGTTAAATAAGACAATTCTTCGTATGACAAATTAAACTAATTCTTAAAAATTCTCTCTTAAATTGAATATTAATTAATATGTCAATATGAATTAACTATATTTTTTAACATTAATAATATCAATTTAATAATTCATAAAGACGTTCTTCAAATATCAATTTGCATTTTAAATTTTTAAACCAATAAATTTGACCAAGAGAATTAAAAAATGTTATTAATTAAAAACTCTTATTTTATTCTTTAAAATTTTGAAAGCATTCTACACCTCAATTTGACCTCGATCAATTTAATAGCATTTCGTTGCACTTTCATTAAAAATCATTAAGCATAATATTGTCAAAGATAAAATAAAATCCCAGCGAAAGTAAAAAGTTTGTAAAAGACAGGAAAAAGCGAAAATGATTTAAGCGCTTATCGGCGAGCAAGAAAAAATCTGAAGAAGTGGCAAAGAAACAGTCGAGTGGAGCTTAAATGGAATGCTTGTAGGTGATTATGCAGCATAATTTATGCAGACGGGCAACAACACTCCGCAGCCAGGGAAAACAACGAGAAACAAGCTACGGGAAACAATGGACAACAGAATTGTGGCTGCTTTTGGCAGGCGGCGACCTGCGCAACTGAAACTGATTTAATTAAGCAGGTGATTAAAGTTGATGCCGGTTATTTGTAGCAAGAGCCAAAACAGCAACAAGGACTCGCCTCTCTCCTGTTGCTTCCCGATGTCCTTGTTCTTCTTGTTGTTGTCGTGTTCTCTTCGCTTTTCGCCGGAAGTCGGCGTGTAAAGTGCGCGAAAAGTTTGGCGTCGCTTGTCCCAAAGGCCAACAGTAAATTTTGATCCTACAATGCAAATGCGCTGGCCACGGGACAACGCGGCGTATGCGCAACTTTTGCACTTTTTGCATATTTTTCGCTGTTAATTGAATATTGTTGTTTGTGTGCTTTGCCAAAGGTCGAAAAGTGAAATCAACGGTAATTAAAATTCAATTAGAACAACACCAACAACACCAGCAATAACAACAACAGCTGTTGGCAATAATGATGTAACTATTCTTACACATACAAACTCACATGCATAATTGTAAGTTCTCAGAGTTCTCTATGAAAAGCAATTACAATTGGGCTCAGTTAATTGGTTGCCCCTCCGCCTGTTCCCGTGTTAATGTAATGGCCAACAATTTACGTCAACTTAATGCTCATTTTCCGAGTGTGAGTGCAAGTGTGTGTATGTGTGAGTGTGAGTGGTTGCTTCATTTACTGCTCCATTTCTCTCACCACTTTCGCCTAGGTAAGATTTATGGGTATGTGAGGCAGGCAACTGTGTCAATCGCTGCGAGCCGCCTCAAGTGTGCAACGCAATTTAGTGAAAATATCAAATTTCCACACTCCCACACACCACAAACACACACACACACACTCACACAACAATACAATACACACACACACACACACACATATATAGAATACACATTCGCTTTTTGCTGGACGTAGAAAAGTAAACAGAAGGTTAATGGATTTGACACACGGTTCAACGTTAGAGTCAGCATCTCTACGGCACTTGTGCGTGAAATGGATATGCTTTCAGGCCACACACACACATCCTCACACATACACAAACACACTCACACGCAACTATATCTAACGGTAAAAGGCGCTGCAATCTATTGAAGCTCTGAAACATTTTTTCATCTCAGGTTTCAACTTATGAGCAGCTTTTGTGGCATTGTTAAACACTTTAAGACGTAGTTGAAATTGCAAAGATCCAGCATCTTCAATTATCTGCCCTTTTTTAAAACTGTATACATATTACTTAGTTTTGTAATCAAAATTCTTGCATTACTCTTAAGATCTTACCTTATAATGATTTTTACTTTGAAAAATTGTCTTAATATCAAACTTTTATAAAGATTCGGTTCGGTGGATCGAACCATGGAGCAAGACTTAGGGTCGCAAACCGGTTGATACACCTTCATGAACCATGGCTCAAATTCATTTAGAAAAATGTTGGTATTCTCTTACATTTTTCTTGATTATTTAAGCCAATTAAATTTATTACTAAAAAAAAGTTTATGCTAAATAACCTAAATTAATTTCAAGATTTAAATATGACTCTTTTTTTATTTGTATTCGAAGTCTCAAATAGTTGCGCAATATTAGAAAAGCATAAAATTCATATAATTAATTTTTTTCGAAACGTGGTTCGGTTCGGGTTCGCCGTCAAAATTCTTTCAGAGGTTCAAAATATTGCTAATTGTAGATTTCAATTCAACACCTCTTCTCTTATCTGCTTCTTTAAAAATATATTTAAAAAATATATTGCTTAATTTCACAATCGAACTTTCGAAAAGTCATGAATTGTTTTCTAGGTACATATGCTTACCCCAACTAAAGTCACTTTTCCTATTTATTATTTAAACTTTCACTGCACGTTCGTCGAGCTCTGGCTCGAGCAAAGGCAAAGGCAAAGGCCAGAAACCGATGGCAAGTTCCAATCAGACACCACAGTCAGACTGACAATTGGCCAGAACCCCCAACAGCTTGTCACGTGTGGCGAGAGGGAGAAAAACAACAACACGGAAAAAGTGGAAAAAAGAAACTGCAACTGTTTACAAATTGTGCGCAGTTTTTGCGCCAATTTCCCATTTTCCTTTCCAAATGGAATGATTCGATGCTGCACTGCATCTGCCTGGGCAAATAAATCATGTGTGAAGGTGTCCTTACCTACCGCAGGCAATCTGCGCCACTGACAGTTTTAATGCCGCATGAAGTCCTGCTACCAACTCTTCCCCCCTCCCCCCCCCCAGCTCCGTTCCCCCCGCTCCTGATACCAGCTTTGCACCCAAACTTTTATGATTTCCTTCTGGCAACGTGGCTCTGACTACGTGCGTGGCTCACACTTGTGGCATATGTGTGACGTTTCAATATCCTGTTGCGTGATTTTTATTTTCATATTTTTTATGTTGATTTTGCAGTTGCGAATGGGGGGGCGAGTGCGAAGAACCCTCGCCTCCCTCCTCCTCACTCCGCTCTCCTTAGCCCGCCAGCTACGTGAAGAGTCGCAAGTCGCAAGTCACAAATCAAATGCCAGGCCAGCCATTGTTTGGTTTTGTTGTTGCCACCATCTTTTCCTGTTGTTTTGCTGCGTTTAGGCCTCTGAGCTGTCTACTTAGCCCGGCCTAGATGGGTTTCCCCCAATGCCTCCCCCATTGGGAGCTGGGGCAGTGCCAAAACTGAGGCTCAACAGCAGCCAATAAATCAAAATATAGAGATATGATTTTTTTTCCTGTTCATAACTTGATTTTTATCCTATTTTCTGTTAGTTGTTGATTTTGTAATTTATGTCACGGTGTGCGAAGAGAAAAACAGGATTTAAACGCAATTTATATCAGCATTTGCTTATAAATTAGAGAAAATGACACTGAATGTTTTGTTTAAATATTTTATGAATGGGAAAAAGGAGAAATCAATATTTCAGTAAAACTTCAGTATTTAGTTCATTCTTAACTTATATTTAAAATTTCGGAATCATGTGAAAGAGGAAAATGTACCATGCCAATATTCTGATTTAAAAATACTTAAGTCAACTCTAAAGCACAAAAATATATTTTTTACCTTTTCCTTATTGAATTTTGTAGCAAAGGAGAATGAACAACTTGAAAAAAATAATTGATTATTTTTAGTGTACTAAAAAATACATTAAAATTAGCGTTAATGCAAAATAAAGGATAAGTCTTTATTTGTAAAGTACTGAAAGTAGTTTCACATTGAAGTGGGCTTTTAAAAACTTTAAAGCACATTAAAGCTCAACACTTTGCATTATTATTACGCATAAAGCTCGCTTAAAGCTTAAAGCTTAAAAGTAGACTGTTCCTATTCCAACCAATCGTATTTCTTATAAAAACTCACCACTATTAGCTAGTTCTATTAGGATATTAGTTATTATAGAATTTACTTAAGGTTCTACATTAAGGAAGCTACCCTTGATGAGAAAACTCTAAAGTTAGTGCGTCATTGCAGCCCGTCAGGCTTGTCAATATTTTAATATCCACTTGGTGTAGATGCTGGAAAAGTTTTCCAATACCATTTACCATAATTCCACTTTGCACATTGACACCTAACCAGAAGTCATTCAAAAAAGAGAGAAAGACAAGAGGAAAGGAGCCAGCTGAGTACAACTGAGTAATAGCCAAGTAAAAAAAATTGTGGAAAAGCACTCGAATGTTGAACTACACTTTTCGACATGGACACTTAACTGACAATGTCTGACCTTTTCAACAACAGGAACGAGCGAGGACGAGAACCAAAAACCAAAGACGACGACGAAAAGTAAAAGCAAATTTGTACTAAAAAACAAGAAAGAAACAAGGAAAGAGAAGGAAAAACTATGTGTACAAAATATCAAGAAATAACTAAAAATTGATGCATACACAAATGTGTAAGGCTGTGAATGTGGTTGGGTGGGAGAGAGGAAGGAGGAGAGATGGGGAAAGGGAAGTGAAATGCTTACGTGATGCTTAAGTTTCTGGTTTGCTTAAAGGTCGCAGGGAGGGCAGAGACATAGACAGCGAAAGAGACAAAGACAGAGAGAGGGAAGTAGAAAGAGACAGAGACGGGGAAAAAGACAAGTCAGCGCATTGCTGCATACAAAAAGGACACAGGACAAAGTCTTTGCTTTGGCGTCGCCTTTTGTGTCACGCACACATACAAATGCAACCCGGGTGTCAAACTTTAAACTGTCAAAAGTTGCTCTCTCTCTCTATGTGTGTGTGTGTGTGTGTGTATGTGTGTGTGCTGTTGTCCTTTTCCGGCTGGCTGTCTACGTGAGCTGAAACACAGTTGTGTCCGTTGTCAACAGCTGCATAGACACGCGCCAGTTCAATATTGATGCCAACTTTAAAGGCAGCGATTAAAAGCGCATTTAAAGGCAGTCCAAACAAACACCAACACCTACACTACACTCCAGAGTCGAGAGTCGATAGCCGAGAGGCAACTCTTAATATGTCCAGAGGCAACCCACCTAAAGCAACGCACAAATTGCCCCCAAATGAACCCCAACCGAAGCCGATGTCAGGCTGGAAGTATGCTACAATAAACTGCAGTATCCCCCATGTGTGTGTGTATGTGTGTGTGTGTGGAGTCTGTGTGTGTGTGTTTGTGTGTGTGCACCGGTTGTTGCGTGTTTACGCAACGTAACCAAAGTCAAAACCTCGATTAGGATTCAATCTGCTGCGGGCCATTCTCGCAACGTTGTTTGTCGTTGTTGTCCTTGTGTCGTAGTCCTTGTTGTTGCTGTTGTTGCGCCGCAGGTCAGCAGCAAAGTCAAACCGATTAAAACGCACACACACACACACACACACACATACAATTGGAGAGTGGGGCAACTGAAATGCTTTTGTGGCACATAGGTACGAGAATGTGAAGCGTATTCTTCAAGGGGCAATTAACTGCGCTGCGCTCGAAAGTATGCAACGAAAAAAGTGACTGGCAAAAAAATAGTGTCCATGTGTGTGTGTGTGTGTGTTGTATGCGGCTTGCATAGATTAGATTTTTGCCCCGGCCACTGGCAAAAATACTATTTGCACTGGCAGCAGCTGCCACGCAAAGGGACCGCAGCTCTGGGCCATAAAATTGCCATTAACGCCAGGAAACCTTCAACATACTACAACTAAATATATTTTTTGGCTTAAAGCGCTTAAATTTTGAAAGATGCTTTGGCCGAGAGCTGTCAGCAACATGCGCATCCAATTGCAATTAGCCAAGGTGTAAAGAAAACCCGAAGGAAAAAGCCAAAAAGCAAAAGCCACAAGTGGGCGATGCGAACATGAAACCAATTTAAAACAGCAAGAAAAAAATAAAAAAAAAAAAGAAGTGGAGAATAATGTAGAAAAAATACACAATAATTTACTCAAGGCGTCGTCGACATGGACCACGCCCAGATGCTTCAGCAGCGTCTGCAGCAAATTAATTTCGCCGAGTGTCTTTTGCAGCAGCCCGCGGACTTGGCCAAGTGCTTGAAAGCCAAGACGAAGGTGAGTTAACCAAGAGTTGACAATCTGAGGAAGTATCTACAAGTAAAGTATCTATGTATCTTCTCAATCTCTAATGCACAAACAAACAATTCATTTGCAAGTCTCAATCTCAGCCACAATCTCCATCTCAATCTCAGCATATTGTTGTTTAAATAAAAATTGCGTTTGTGGCAAGTAAATCGTTTGTGGCAAATAAAAAAAAGAAGAGGAAAATTGTAAGCCGCAGCATATCAAATTACGCAGGCGGATGACAAAGTGCGTGTGGCATGTGGCAGGAGAGTGTAACAAGGTGTAGCATAAGCATCAGTAAAGTAAGTCAGCTTCCATCCTCCCGTTAAGTGGCTTCTTTTAGCTCGGGTGGTTGTGTGGTTTTGTGTGGTTTAGATGGTTTGGGTGGTTCGAGTTGCTCTGACGGGGGTTGTCTTACGATGCGGTTGACAGTCAGCGCATTTGATGAGTTGCTGAAAAATTGTTGCTAATTTTTTAGCACTGACAGCGGAGCGAAGTTTCAAAGGAAGCGAAGGGACTTAAGTGCAAATGGTTGGCATTTTAATTTTATTAGAGACAAAGAAGGTAAGATTAAAGTAAGCCAATATGTTGAAGCAACAAGCACAAAGCCACAAATAAATGAATGTCGCACAAATCTGTGAACTTTGAGGATGATTTAATCAGATCGGATTCTTGATATGTAAATTTATTGTGGAAAATCTAGAATATTTTATTAATTTAAGAAAATTATTTTTAAAATAAGAAAGGTAAGATATCAATGGAGTATTAACATATAAATATATTTTGTATTTTAAAAGGTTGTTAAAGATCAAAATATTAGCTGAAAGATCTCACGGCATCTGCATATTATTTATGCAAAATAATAATCGAAATAAAGGTCCCACAAGTTAAAGTAAATTCGATAAATATATAAGTTTATGCACAGTTTGATAAATGTCTAGGCAATCTTTCTTTTTAATAATAATCTACTTACTATGTAAAATATTTTGTATACCAGCAAAAACGTAATAAAAACACGTTAATTATTATTTATATTGTCATTTTATATTAATAACACAAAAATATATAGGCACAAACTTTATTTTGAAAAATCTTTACCTCATGAGAAACTAAAAGTTCTTAAACACTTTTTATAAACCATAGTTACATAAGCACACCCTTTTAATATATCTTCCATTCATATTTTATTCGAAACTCATTTGTTGTGCTCGTAAGAGAACTCTTACACAGAAGATTCGCAGTCATCTGCACCTTTGCTGACTTCAATGCACATACAATACGTAACTCTCAGTCTTCTTTAAGTTGTTGTTGCTCCTTTTGTTGTTGTTGTTGTTGTTGTTGCAGCAGAAGCAACAAATGTTCATTGTCTTGTAAAGGCAACCGCAGCCTCAAACTCAAACTCAAACCCAAACCCAAACCCTGGTCCCAGTGCAATCTACAGTGCCACAGAAAAATGTTGCCAACATATTTTGCACAGTGTTTTCTTACGCACACCCACACATTACACACACACACACACAACACACAGAGATGAACACACAGTCGGCAGACGAACGACTTGAGGGATTTTGCTGAAATGACATTTGGCTCCACATGTGACAGGCAGCCAACCAGGCAGGCGGCAAGAGGCAGGGACAGGAGACAGGGGCAGGAGACGGGGGCAACAACAAATAGCTGCAGCCGTTGGCATTGAAAAAAGCAATTTAAGTCAAGTACAGACACACACACACACACACAGTCCAGCAATACACCTATACATGTATATTTAGACTACATAGACATGCAATCACGAACACACGCAGGCCAATTGCTATTGTGGCTTTCCCCTCAACCCCCCCCCCCCTTTCCGCTCTCTCCATTTGCAAATTTTGATAAATTGCCGCTGTTACCTTTCGAGGAGTTGGCTCATGGAGTCATGGAGAGTCCTTGGCATATGTTGACTGCTGTCTCTCAGTGACTCAATCTCAGCGACACAATTTGCAAAAGGTGAAATCAAGATTAATTTGCAGCGCATTTGCTAGTTTAAGCCAAAATGACACTAGCTTAGAACTTTAAGTAACCCATAAAGGCTGGAGAGAGTTTCTTCTTCATCAAGTCAAATGCTTTCCAGAAATATTAATTTCAAACTTATTCTAAGCCGGAAGATATTTAATAGAAGCTTAAATTGGATGTGAAATACGTAACTCTTAGTAGTTAGAGAAAAGTATTATCTTGAATTTAAAGCTTTTTTGGAGATTTAATTATTATTTTATATAGTTAATTAAAATGGAATTAATTTCTTTGAGTAAAATGTAATCCAAGACGTATATACTTTTTTATTAAATTGACAATTAGTGTATTTGCTTAAATTGTAATAACCAAAATTTCAGCAAAATATAATTTACTTATTTAAACAAACTAAACAATGTATTCAGAACTAAACTTTGAATGAATACTTGATTAAAGCTTAAAACTAATAAGTTTATTTGATAATTGCAACAAATCAAGTTTTCAATCAGGGATTAAAACCATAACCGAAACCGTAACCTTTAACCGTTAAAAACCGATTGAAATTTGTAACTGTAACAGAAACCGTAACCGGAAAAAAATTTTCCGCTTTACCGAAACCAACAAACCGAAACTCTTCAGTCCAAAATAACCGTTTAGTAACCGATTCATTATAAGGGTTAATTTCGGTTCTGGCCGTCGCAGGTACTTAGTAACTTTGAATTGCCATAACTTTGTCAAAAGTCAATCAATTTCCATGCGCAATGTAAATTTGAACATAATTTTACTTCTAAATTCGTTCTGCATTTAAATTTTGTTCATTTTGAAAATTCGAAAATTTCGTAATTTTTCAAAAAATGATAAGGGGTAACACTGTAAAATTTCTAAAAAATTCAAAATTTTCGAAAATTAAAAAATGAACAAAATTTAAATGCAGAACTAATTTAGAAGTAAAATTATGTTCAAATTTACATTGCGCATGGAAATTGATTGACTTTTGACAAAGTTATGGCAGTTCGAAGTTATAAAAAATCAGTAAAATCAGAAAAGGTCAAATTATAGTAAAATCGACATTACGTTGGACCATTCCACTAACCAGATAACATTATTTTCCAGGCTAATTAGAGCATTAAGTTTTTTTTCATGTAAAGCAATTATTTTGGTCAACCGAAAACCCAAATTTTTTTTTTATCAACCGAAACCATACCGGTATTTTTTAACCGAGACTTACAAAAAACCGATGACCGTTACGAAACCGATACTCTAAAATTTGGCATAACCGATAACCAAAAACCTTAATTCGAGCATAACCGAAACCGTAACTGAAACCGATATTTGTTTCGATTTTAGTCCCAGTTTTCAAGTCATGCCTTGCATGTTCCTTGATTGAAATTTAGAGTAGTTGTCTGATTAATAATTGTCTGATTCATTTCCAACTTCTATTATTGCATCTCTTACCTTTAAAGTGATGCCAACCAGTCTTAAATGAGAAAAAAAAAAGTAAAACGCTTAATACACAAACTTTTCCAGAAACCAATCGACAAACAGGGGAAAAAACCAACTAAACGATAAATCTATGAAATTATTAGCAGCGCCAAACGAAATCGAAGTGAAAAGTTGCTTAATGCAGCATGTGGAAAATGGAGGAGATGGAAGGAGGAGGAGGAGGAGGAGGAGCTGAGGATGCCAGTCGATTCCAGCGATGCGTGGAGAGTCCGTGATAAATGGCAACCGAGAAGTCGCATTTGGAGTCTCAGCTGCCAGGAGATGAGATGAAAGTGTGTGTGGGGCTAATTGAATTTAATTGCCCACTTAATGGTGCAATGAGCTGAGTGCAAGCACAAGAAAAGAACGTAAATCTTGTGTGAAACTTGACCAGAAAAATTCTGGCAGATTGCTGGATTTCATATATTTAATCGGTTGCCAGGTATTTTTACTTTCAATAGTAAATTCTTTTATTCGGAGGCTTCAAACATGGATTATCGAACATTTGATCTCTCTCATGGATCCACTGTGTCATGGCTGCAAAAGAGATTTTATGAATCTATCAAAATATATTTTGAAACATGGAGTTACCTATCTTGTTGCCAACTATGACGGGGCATGCCGCATGATGACAGCGGTCTTCATAGTCGTAGCTGCCTGGGATCGTGTTGAGCCAATGAAGAACCTTTCCACGTTCCGGTTTTACCGCCAAATCCAGTACTGGGAAGATGGTTGCCCCACCACTCGGGACATCATTGAGCTGTAAAGAAAGATGGAGAGAGAGAGAGAGTTATTAGAGAAACCACAGTATCCAACGTGATCCACTTACATAAATCAAAACTGTGGCAATGCGATCATCATAGGAAGAAGTGCTTATGTTCAAGAAGTCATTGTGGATAAGATAATGTCCGCCATATCCATAATTTAGCATCTGTATGTTACGATGTACGGGACTATCGAGTATAAATCCAGACATGTCCTTGACCCTCTGTCGAATACGTTCCACCAGGTCGTTATCCTCCCTGGGAAGTCGAGGATGTGGCAACCAAGCACCGCTTACAGTGCGAATATTTGATACAAAGTTTTTGCCAGATTTTGAATTGCTGACCGTGGCACGTTCCATCAACGACTTCGTTGCACGCTCCAACACGGCAATCTCTGAACTGTAGACGACATCGTGGAATACAACAACATAGGGATCTATAGATAACTGTTCCATTTTAAAGGGCGCCAATCGTAGGAAGGGAGCTGGAGTCCATTTATAAGAGCACAATAAGCGTGAAGGTTTCGCTTTGAAGCTGGAGCTACAAAGTCGACTGTAAGTCTCTTCAAATTCTGAGAGTTGTTCATTCTCCTCTTTCTCCGGGAAATTTGCTTGGAAATAATCCAGCCACTCTTCAACTGCATCCCTAAACTGTGGTTCATCCAATAAAACAGCTCGAGCATGAGAAAAGCTACCTAAATTCATCAAGAAATAATTGATAATAATAGCAATTTAATAACTACGGACAGCAGTCCGGCCTAGTGACGAAAGCAGCACGAAGTGTGCAAATGGCGACTAGCAATATATACACGAAGAATGGAAAATTTGTTACGAATGTCTGATCGGATCGAGTTATATACCGATCGAAAGGTATGACTTTCTTCTATCAACGACGAACGATTTTAAATTTAATATATTATAATAAAAAAAGTTTGGAATTCGGCACTGCGCATTAATATTATTTTTAGGTATACAGAATCGAGTTTCCTTTGCGCAAGGTGCCGAATGCCAAACTTTTTTTATAATAATTTATATATTAAATTTAATATCGTTTGTCACAAAATGGGATAACAAAATTTTTGTGGCAGGAAAACCCTTTCGTCACTAGACTTTTACTTTGTAAAGAAGTTTTTTTTGGAAGATTTAGGGAACTCTTACCCATTGCTGTGAGGGATCTGGCTAGAAGTAGAGAAATATCACTACGCGTTACACCCAAAATAGGATAAAGATCAGTCTTAGATTGAGTCATTAAATGTCTTGCCGTGAGCAACCATTCCTCTGCTCTTTTAAACTGCGAACTATTAAAATAGAGAGATCCCATCGCATAGCAGTCGAGATACGAGAGCTTCGCACTGTGAAAAAAGACAAAGGTTAAAGAATTCTTCCATTTTTCTACTTTTTACTCACTTATATTGAACTCCTTCAAGTAATCCTCTGGCCATGTCCCACGATTTTAGTTTATAAATTTCTTTTATACGATGAATCGCAGCCATTGCATCCCGCACTTCTTGAAGTTGCGGTCTTTTCTTATGCCTTTCCCGCAGAAAATCAATTTGTTCTGTATAAAATTAAACTGTGAAAAGTTTAAATACCGAAATAGATTCATACCTTGACCAACTGGTTGTTCCAATAAAGCTAACACGTGGGTCCAGTCGGTCTGCATGTGTCGTAAAAGTGAAAAACTGTTCAAAGGATTTGAGAGAAATTCATTCTCCCGACCCTTGGCTGACTGCAGTGGCTGCCTTAAGTATTTTGCCAGCCTAGGAAATGGATATCAGTCACGAGAGTAATTTAAATTAAATATTTTATCGCTTACCTGTTGACAACGTCAATTCTCTCCTGCAATTGGTCAACATAGTCCATCAAATTCAAGTGAAGTTTCTCATTTTGCGACAATAATTCCAGTTTATCAGTCAAAGATGTGATATAATCCCTGCCAGGATTAGATACATTCGATTGACACGTCACCGGCACAATAATTAAAATAAGTATATTCACAACGGATTGCAATATTCTGTAGTGCCTCATTTTTTGACTTCATCTGAGGGGAAAGTCAACTAGGCTGAGGTTCTTAAGTGATGGCAAATGGAGCGAGATTGATTGATTAGTAATGGAAATTATGCAGTTGAAATAATTATGGTCGATATTATTTAGAGTAGCTATTTTAATAAAATAAAGATACTTGGTTACTGTTCTCAAAATAATCTTTTATTTGTAGTTTAAGACAAAATTCCTTCTCAAATACTTGACTCATTGCTCCTTCTCAATGGGCTCCTCCATCTCTTCTTCGCCTTCTCCATCCGCCATAAATTTGACAATAACTGAAAAAAAAGATGTTGAAGTGTCGATATATAATTTGATAACTTGGCTAACTTACTCATCGAGGTGCCCACCACATTGGGGCAAAGTGTGTGCTCAAAGTTGCCCTCATTGAAGGTGACCAAAGCGTCACCTCGTTGTGGAAAGGCAACGATATCGAGATTAGGTATGGTAAGAGCACCGCCCAAGGCAACATCATTTAACTAACAATAAAAAAAAAAATGTTAAGAAGGAACTAATCGAAATTAATCTATTGTATTTACAAATAAAATAGCCGAGGCTTCGACTTCCCCTAGATCAATATCGTTCAGCTGAATATAAAGAAAACAAATTAATCCCATTAGCAATAAATTAATCTCACATTAAACTCACATGGGACAGCTGAAATGGCTTGAAGGGATTTGTGGAACCATACTCCATGACAAATACACCATCCATGGCACTATCGAGTCCTACCATGTCCTGCATGCGAATACTTAATTTCTGAATCACCGAACTATAACTGTCTGGTATCAAACATCCTGAAATGCCGCCGTCTTCCTCGAAATGATTTCCCGACGGACAGCTGGCAAAGGCATTCTTAATGTGCTGTATCTCCCGATCGTATATGCCATCCTTGTAGATCATCACATAGGGATAATAATACAAATCTTCCACTCGCAGAGGCGCCAGTTCAAGAAATGGCGTCACATTCGAAATGAGTTCGCAACTCAAAGTATTATCCTGCCTGGATTCGCCTCCACATTGTTGTTGTAGATCAGTGAGGATTACGACCGGAGTAGGAAGTGAATCCTTCTGTTTGCTTCTACTTATTAGCTCCAGTTGCTGTTGTTGTTCTAAAAGCTGTTGGTTGCCAGGATTCAGATAAATGGCAGTGGAAAGCGCTTCGTGGGACTCGACAAACTTATCTGAAATAAATTAGTTACATTAGAAGCACTCTGGAAGAAATAAAGAATCAGGGAATAATACCAGAACTTTTACCGAACTTTTACTTATCCTGTTTTATTACCGAATACTAATCCGATACATTTCTATCGGTTGACTGATTAAGAAAATTTCGTTCTCTACTCATATTGATGCCGAAAACTCATAGTTTTAAGTCTAAATTAATTAATTTTACATTAAAAAACTTTGACCTAAAAAACCGTCGGGGAGCAAAAATTTTAAATATTTCTTTTCCTTTGAATTTTTCTTTTAAAAGTGTCATAGTTTTAAAATAAAATATTTAAGATAAATGTTCTTGACTTAATAAAGTGGTCTTTTAAATGTAGACTGTTGACTACTTTTCGTATCCCATGGGATACCACTGTTTTGGACTGTTCACAATAGTGAGCAATTATGCAAACCGAAATTGTAAGGGGAACCTTTATATGTTTCCTTATTAAACCCTGTTAAAAAGCAACACTTACTGAGACTGAGGAACACCTTGGACCTCATTTCGTATACTCGCCATTGTGGCACCCCTATGAGATCATTCTGAGGCGATGTGGTGTAATTATCAGTGGCAACTGTCAACCACTCAGCAGCCTCGTGATACTTTTCCTGCTCGTATAGATGCAGACCCATGTAATAGCAGTCCAGAGGGTGGAGTCTAAAAGGAATATGATGGTAATTTTAATCTCCCTGGTCAGGTGGAGGACTTACCTCAAGTGCCTGCGTTTGACTTCCAGAAAGGAGACGGGTTCCAAGTTGTAGAACTGGAATAGGAACTGTAGCCGCTGTGATGCCGCCTTCAATTTACTCTCTTCAGGAATGCGTGCCAGAAGACGTTGTTGCATCTCGATTTGTTCTGCCCCCAATTGTTCTTTCATGTTCAGTTGCCAGGCTGCCCAATCCAAACTCATGTGACGTATTAGCCTAAAGGTATTGAACGGATTCGACAAATACAATTCCGGACTTCCAGCGGCATCTTCAACATGCTCGCTGTATTCAGCAAGTGCGCTAATTAAAGAAATAATATAAGTCAAGAAATAGTTGATTTCATTTATACCTTTTTATATGTATTTACCTCTTGACTATACGCAATTTCCCTTGCAATTCCTTCGCATAATTTCGAAAGTTACGGATCAACTGTCTCTCCACAATGAGCAGATCCTGAATATCACTTTCCCTGATGCTATTACCCTGCGCAATACCCGTCAGCAAAAGCATAAACAGAAATCCAACCATTATTAGCTGAGTTTTCCTTTAAAATAAACTGAGAGAATCTTAAATGTTTTCAACTTTAATAATTGAAATTAACGCGAGACAAATGCGATTAAGCTAAAATATTAATAGCTCACGAAGTCCCATGCATATTTCATGTATGCCTTTTCATTTTACATTTAAATAATTTATGTAATCGATATCTTTTTGATCATGAAATTCAAAATCATTTTCACAGTTTTACAGTCACTGTTAAGACTGTCAAAAACAGTTGTTTTGAACTGGACAAGCAAGCAGTGCAATCCAACAAGCAGTTATATTTTACATTTATTCAATACATTTTGTTAATAGTAAGAATCTGAATTAATTTGATGAATAATGCTTCTTGTTATTAATTACCACCTGTGCTTGTTATAGTTAGTCCGTTAGCTAGTTAATTAGTTTATATTAAGCAGATTCATTTAATAACTTTCGGTAAATTGAACGTTACATTTTTAAAAAATTGCAGGGCTGCCAGATCGGCCAAATAAGATACTATTCTATACTATCGATACTTATCTTTCAAAACATACTTGGCGCGAATTTAAATTTTGATTGAACTAATAAAAGATTAAATAAAGGTGATCATGAATGAATATTGGTTGTGTTCTTCCTATTAATTAAATTTAGATTAAAAGCTACAAAATCAAGTTTTCAAGTTTAAGACTTTAGAAGTTTTTAAAACGCATTTCAAGAAAATGTACCTGTGTCTGGGAACCAATGATGCCCCATTTTAAATTATTCTGCCGCCGCCTTTTGTCTGATTGCGAAACATAAAAGCGCCACCTATGTTTTGTTTTACGATGAAGAAATTGTGGGACATAATAGTGTTGCTGGAATTTAAAAGCCTAAAATAACAAACATTTTCAAAACAATCAATGTGAGAAATAGCTAAAAACATATTTGTGATATTAAAAATTACATTTTTTATGCAACTTATAATACGGAAGTTTAGATTGGCGGTAAGTAAATTAATTACAATATGTTATGCAGCTATTTCGCCTATATCAACATTGAAAAATAAATATATTTTTGTCGGATTCAGAATAAATTTATTAAACAAAATTTTGATCAAAAAAATTTTTCGAGCTTTTGCAATTAAAATATGACTAAATCTAGCTACTTAATAGCTTAACTGGCAACACTGGTCGGCAGTTTATTGCTGTTTCTCAGTTGCATTTGAAATCTTAATTGAAACGGTTCATTGCGCTGTCTAAAGGCGTAAATTGCAACAAATTGTGTTAAAGCGAATCAATAATTCAACAGTGCGGACGCTAAACGCTCTGAGTGTGGTATATGTGTTTGCAATAAATAATTATTACAGTTTTTAACAGCAAGAAGACAACAGCAACGTCATGCTACTGCAGAGAAACAAGTAAAAAGCGGCATATGGTTTCTTTCCTTTGCTAATTTTGTGTTCCCTGCATAATCCAATTAGTGTCTCGTTGTGTATACACTTTTTATTTCTTTCGATCCAATTTCACAATCGCTCCCACACACCATTTTTATTTTGCTTGTCTAGACTCCGAAGAGTTTTTTTATTTGCGTATCAATTTTATCTGTTGACATATGTTTATTCTGTCTGCGTGTATATATGTATATGTTTGTGTGTATGTAATTGTGTTGCTGGTTACTTCATATCTTCACACGCTGCTTTATTTCAAGTTTGTTTTGTTCATCACATTCTGCCGGCGTTGCCATTACTAATAGAGTTGGTCAGCTGTTTGTATAATTAATATAATAACAAACTCACACTACAGTTTATAATTTTATTAAATCGCAATTAAATATATGTAAATTTCTGTTGAAATTTCTTGTTAATTTTGTTATGTTATCAATTAGTTTGACCAAATCGCTACGGTCTGGCAACGCTGTGTGAGACTCGTTCGCTCTCGAAGTTTTTTATTTGCTCTTGCTCTTGCGCTTCATTTATTTATTCATTCTTTTCGGTTTTATTTATACAAAACGTTAAAGTGTCATTTTATTGATTTCAAAGCCGCGAACGTAAAAGCAACTGGCGACGGATTTGTTAATTGAAAGCGTTAATCAATCAACGCTACACAGTCTGTTGCTCGGCGCTCGCTTTTCGTAGTGTTATCACAAATTTCGCGCGTGTTTTTTTCATAAAATAAAAATAAAGTTGAGCGCATTTTTAACAGGTACCTGATTGTTAAGAAAACATTTTATTTATTGATGAGTACACGCTATGTACATAGCAAATGCATTGTTAACTCAAGTGCGCGATAAGATATATTCTAATTACACGGCCTCCCACGCAAATCACACACACTCACGTGCATTTTTTGTGAGTTGAAATGTCAGAGATAAGAACGCTTTCAAATGCGATAATATGAAAATATGCTCCGAATTATGTGTGGTTTATTATTGTGACTGTAATTTTTGTAAATATTTGCCGCCATATGCTCGCATTACAATCGCAGTCGCCAATTTGTCGCATGGACAGAGAACGTTGCTGACCGGATCCGTGGGGGGTGGCAGTGGGTGGACTATAGATGTCTCTGCCTGGCATCAGGCCAACAAACCAATGCGCAACAATAGACGGCAATTACTACACACAACCGCAGCAACACATGCATACATACATATGTGTGTGTGAGTACTAGTGCTGCCCATTTTTGATAAGCAAAACCAACCACTAAATATTTAATTAATTTTTAACCTACCACAAAATTTGTTATTAAAAATTTCACTACAACTAAATTATTAGTTGGGTTGTTCACTACGTCTAAATATTGAATTGAAATTTGTATCTCTAATAAATATTCAATATTAGCAGCCATATTCTATTTTCAATCTTTTCAAGAATTCCGAATCACTTTGAGCTTTGGGCGTTAAATCATGCATCATAATTACTAAATCATCATTGAATAAAAATCTTCGGAGCATTAAGTCATAACGATTACAATTAAAATTTATATATACATACACTTTATGTACACTCTAAAAAAAATCCATTAAAGAAACTATCTTGAATTTCCGCTGCCCATTGTTATTGCATCTTCCTGCAATTGAACTTTAAAACAGTCAGAGTTGACGATAAAAAGCTGTTCTGTCAACACTGTTGCCTACATGTGAGTCTTTCTATATGTACATATGTATCTACATATGTACATGTATGTATTTGTATATATGTACTTCAAAGTGATAAGCTTGAAATTTCACTCAATGTGAGCGCCAACTTGTTGCCTCCGTGCGGTAAAGCTTTTGATTAGATATAACTGTTTATTGAAGAAACAAAGCTGCAAGAAGCATAGAAAATCGATTACAGTAATTATTACAGTTACAGTTATACTCGTTTGTAGTACACTTTCAACCTTAACGCCTATCGTCTGCATCGAAACTGTTCACCTTTAGCTTAAGGCTGCCGCGTGTCAGCTGATTCAGATCGATAATGGACAGGTACGGCTTGGGGGGCACACTCACACCTGGTGGCACGGGCAACTCAATTGTAAGCGGTGCAGCTGCTGCGGCAGATCTTTTGCTCCGACTGACGCCGTGCTCACACAAGCCTAGGGAATACTGATCATGTAGGGCGCAACTGGCGGTGGCAGCTCGCCGATAGTTGCGATATCCACTGAAGGTGCTGCTGCCAGGTGCAATGGGTACGGGTCGCGTTGGGGAGTAGCCTCCCTCATCGGAGGAGACACCTCCGCCAGAATCGTAGCAGATGCTCAGATTGTTGTAGGAGATGGGCGCATGACAGCGTGTCGTCTTTGCCCGCGGCTTCACTTCGTAACGTGTCCTGGAGCGGGAACGTGAGTGATGCGTTCGAGGACGACCACGTCGCTTTCCCTGCAGCCGCATCTCCGAAACCAGCGGCACGGGCAGCACATTGATGAAGCGATAATATTGCAGCAGAGTGCGCGTCAAGTTGCGACCAACACGATGATCTGCAAAAAGGAAAACAAATAAATTGGAATAGTTGGTGATCAACCTATGGCAGATATATGATATAGTGAACTGATTTAAACCAAATTTACTCAGGATTAAATGCATATTCTGTGAGATTGGTTGAGATATCACATAATGAAAAAAATGATTAAATCTCATTAAGCTGCCTTATAAATTGTTAATACTTGGAATTACTTACAACCATCCTCGTTGTACAATGACACCGTCTTGCCGTCGCGCAGATAATGACCCGCCATGGAGACCTCCAAGGTGTAGGCGTTGACAGTGTCACTCAACCGTTCACAGCAATAACGTCGCACGCTGCCCGCCTTCCGCTCATCCGCATTGAACATGGTGTGCTCCGCGACGTAATCCTGTGCATTGCTGGCGAATAGACGCGGGAATACGAGATGACGCTCATAGCGATAGACATCCTCATATGTGTTGCCATAGATGAAACAACCGTGCATGCTGCTGTTCGCATGCAAATCGATCACAAAGTCAATCTGATAGGTCTGAAAGAAGAATCAACAATTAATTGATACTAATGTAATCAGGAACCATAACAGTATAAATTATATTTTAAAAATTAATCTTAAATAGATTGTTTTTTATGTATATTTTATGAGTCCGAAAATAATAATTATTTCTGATTTTTATTTAATTACTCAACAAAAAACAATATTTTTTATTTCACTTGTCCTATGATAATAATTATTGATGACTTTAACTTGCAAAAATCATCAATCAAAATCACTTTTAAAATAGGGCAAATTAAACTGAATTTGAAATTGATTGTTATTTGTTAAGTAATTGAATAAAAATTACTATAATTTTCTAATTTATATTTTATAAAATAGAAAATTGTGATATATTTTTTAAACATTTGTTACTTCTGGTTCCTGATTGTAATTGTTATCCTTATTGTATTAATTAACTTACATCCGAATTATCCAACTCCTTTAGCACATTCCGAATCGCATGCAACTCCGGCTGCGTAAACTCAGACGCCACATGCCAATTGCGATTCATATCCTGACCCATCAGATTGCAGCGATTGTTACCCAGAAAGACTCCATCCGGATTCACCATTGGCACAATTTTAAATACGAAATTCTCGCGCAGCACATGCGCTACGGGATGATTGCCCACGAGGAACTCAATGAGACCCTGGCACACATGGGAAGCGGGCGCCTCGCTAGAGTGCGTCCGACAGAGAATGACAATGACGCGAATGAAGCTTCTCTCCAAGCGATTCGTGGAGCGCTGACTATGCGTCACTTGGTCGATTGTCAACAGATCTACATTCCGATTTTGCTGGCAAAGAGAAGGAAAACATTAATTCAAACTCTAGCAGTGTAAGACAAACTACTTACCAAGGATTTGACGAGCACGCAGCGTGTGAATCGCTTCTCGGGTCCTTGACGTGCATCGATCACATTGAGATAGGACTGCAGTCTGGAGTAGCTGTAAGGCGATGCCAAGGCGAACATGTACACTTCCTCCTCCTTGTCAAAATTAAAGGCAAAGCTGAGCACATAATGCCCCTGATGCATTGCCGAGCGATAAAAGAACACTTGACGCTTTGGCAGCCGCTGCCACTTGGGTCGACTTGAGGATTTGACAAGTGGAGTCAGTCCACAATTAAACAAATTGCGACTCTTGCTAATGTTGACAATGTTGAAGATCACACGCTGATCCTGCTTCACATTATCCACCGTAAAATTGAACCAGAAACGAAAACGTGGATTGCAAGTATCTGGACGCAGAAACAAATCGTATTCGAACTCGCCCACCAGCTCCGCCTTGCCAAGATTGCCCGTCTCGAAGGCAGCATCAAAGCATAAATGTCCACGTTTAGCCTTGCCGCTCTGTCCAGGAGGACGGATAATGACGCGGGATACATTGCCCAGTCCACCCTCGCCATCGCTGTCCTCGCTGTCTGCAAAAGGGAAATGAAAATAGAAAATAGAAAGGAAAATTAAAAGATATTCTCAGTGAGAGAGATGTCGTCAATGGTTTGACTCGCTGTATATGAAATTCCCAGTACCATCTGAGCCACGTTCATACATGCTCGTGTGCTCCAACGGATCACAGGCTATGCCCAGCATTTTGTCTAACTCTCCGCGTTCACAAGTGGTACTAACAACGTGCAAGACTCTTCTAATGCAACTGGATACTCTAATCCGCTAAAGGAGTGCCGTCACAAGTTTTCACTTGCCACCTAACCCATCGTTCGAAGGTTTAATCCTATCTTTAAACTTGATATGCGACGCCACACACGTATGCGTGTCTTGGTTATCGTTGCAACAGCAACTTTTCGTTGCAGTTGCTGCAACTGCCAAGCACATGCCTCAAACGTCAACGTTTGAAATTGAATAGTCGCGGTTGCGTCTCGCAAATTGGCATATTACTTTTTCTTGCGCGGAAGTGTCGTGATTTATGAAGGGAACAGCAGCACAGTCCATTGAATCTCACCTGAGTCACCCATGCCACTTGCTCCTTGATTGGATTCCCTATTGCATATACTTCAACTTTAAATGCTCCTTCTGCTGCTGCTATTTCTGCTGACAAGTCGTATCCTTTGGAGGCTCCAGCTGACCTGCTTTAGCTGGCAAATTAAAAATAGAAATAGAAATTCAATTAAGAAACATTGTAACGCCTCTCTTACCAGTTAGTTTTAGCCACTTTGGCTTGGGCTTTCACTTTTATTTCGACGCCACTCGATTCGCGATTTACGATTCGCGTGCGATGTCTTGGCGAGAACTTATAGATTCCAATCAGCTTAGACTATGCGTCGCTCTATCGCTCCAAGGGTTAACTGGCCGTTTGGGCCGAATTGGGCTGAATGACTTGCCTTGAAAGGTACTGTCTAATGTTTTGCTTGGCACTTTTGACGTTGCCATACATACTCCCTTACCTGATCACTCACATGTGAGCGACTGCAAGTTTGTTTGGTCGATAAAAACGCGCGCAGTTGGCATTGCGGTTTTGGCCACGTTTCACACAGAAATTTGCGTCACGTCAGTCTTAAACTTTTAGCAACGGCACAACTTGGCATAAACTCGCATTAAAAAGAAAAAACTGGGCAAACAAAAAGCGTCAACAAAGTTGAAGACCTAATTGCCTGCAGCTTGTTGCAGGAGACACACATAAATAACACACACAACTCGCGTCGAAGTAGTTCACGGGGCTAATCAATAAAAGCGTGCAACGTGTGGCACACAGAGGGCAACGTCTCCACACGCGTAATATTTATGACTGCCACAGTCGCATAATAGTCATAATCATAGGGGAAATCATATTCGTATCATCTATAGCATGTCCAAACGCAGGTTGCCTTTTAATACATCCGCCCAAATGTATATATATTAAATTGTTGTTGTTATTGTTATTGTTTTTTCTTTGGTTCCCATTTATCGAGATGTTATATGAATCTAAAACTGTAACAACTTGTTTGCTTTTATAGATTAGGCAGTGTTCGTCCACCGAAGCGTTGCAGAAGCGACATGGATAACACCTCCACCTCGGATATTGTTATTATCAATGGCAACTCGCATCCGGATCTGGCCAATATGGTTGCCGAGCGCATGGGCATAAAGAATGGCGGCTGCTCGGTCTTTCACAAATCGAATCGTGAGACCATCGTTGAGATCAGCGACTCGGTGCGTGGCAAAGACATTTACATCATACAAACAGGCACCAAGTGAGTAAAACTTGACTAATAGGGTATATTAATTATTATATTATATTTTGTTGTACAAATTTAAGAAAATCTCTTATTTAAAATTTTTATATGTTTGAGATTTGAGTTTAACTAATTATTATCGATTTTATAATTCATTTTATGATTTTGATCGATAAGTAAAACTTCATTTATTAAAACCATAGTCATAGTCACATAGTTTTAATTGATCTCTCAATTTTCTTGCCAGGGATGCGAATAACAACATTATGGAACTGCTAATTATGGCTTATGCCTGCAAGACATCCTCAGCGCGGTCCATTGTGGGTGTCATACCCTATTTGCCGTACTCGAAACAGTGCAAGATGCGTAAGCGTGGATGCATTGTCTCCAAGCTGCTGGCTAAAATGATGTGCACCTCTGGACTCACTCATATTATAACCATGGACTTGCATCAGAAGGAGATTCAAGGCTTCTTTGATATACCCGTCGACAATTTGCGCGCCTCGCCTTTTTTACTGCAGTACATTCAGGAGAGCGTGAGTCTGACTTTGATTTAAATTATCTTAATCTTTAATAATGTATTTCTTTAATCCTTAACAGATACCCGACTATCGGAACTCAGTGATTGTGGCGCGTAATCCAGGCGTCGCTAAGAAGGCCAATTCTTATGCGGAACGCTTGCGTCTTGGCCTGGCCGTCATACATGGCGAGCAAAAGGAGGCTGAGAGCGATGAGGTCGATGGCAGATACTCGCCACCTCCCACCAGGTGAGTCTCCAAGCAAGGCCAGCTTTCTTCACTGTGTTTAATTTGTGTCTAGAGCTTCGTATTATGACTGAAGCTATTGTATAATGCATTTTGTGTGCCGTTCTGCATTTATTTTTTAGTTAAATTCTCAAACATGTGGAATTTCTGCGAAATTGAATTTTGCATTTCCTCATCTGCCCAATTCTGTCAATTCGTCAAGCTTTGTTATGTTAGTTTCAGCTATTTGGAGGCTAGTTTGATAATAAGGAAGCATCTAGAAGAAGTATTTGATAAAGCTATAGCTCTAAGTGTCCTGTAAGTAGTTTAAATGCTCCTCCAATACTTCATTTAATAGACATTTGAAGTTAAACTAATATCCGCTTATCACTACAAAGTTCATGTACTTTTTTCGTAAACGTTTTTACAAATTTTTTTTTAATTAAAAATGTACTTTGGTTAGAAACTGTACACACAACCAATGTTCATTTCTTGAAAACGAGCCAATTTTGTAAAAACGGAATAAAGTGTACAACAACTTTTGTAGTGGAAAGATATTATAAGAACATTATTCTCACTTTTAACATATCTCGTTAATGCTAGAAATTGTTGTTCCTTCATACTTCAAGACGACAACTAAGTACTTTAATATTCCCGAATCAATTTGCTGTTATTGCTTACGCATATTGGCAATTTCATTGCAGTAATTGCAAGTGCCACATTTCCTATGCTCATTGCAAGCGAAAATCAAACCAAAATGTTATTCCTTACTTCTGTTATTTGTGTTATGCAGGGCTTATAGCAATATATTAGGAAATTCTATTGAAATGTGCGTACCAACGGCGTCTAGGTTTGTATTTATATAATTTCTAATTGACAATTTATAATCGTTTTTTAATGATAACGCAAATTGTATATGTACTATCATTTTTCTTTTTTGGTTACGATTTCGACAACAACAACAACTACAACTACAACCACCACCAATTCAAAAACACGCACCACACAAAAAACAACTGCACATTTATGTGACGCACCACATCACACCACAAATCAATATTGCCAAAAATGCCTATTGCCACACTAATCACAAGAAACTCTACTCCACAACATGCACCCATCAGCAGCCGCACGCGCACCACCTCCGTGTCGGTGGGCGTGCCGGAGCATCCAGTTAAAGTCAAGCCACCGCTCACCATTGTGGGCGATGTCAATGGTCGTATTGCTATCATGGTGGTAAGTATTATAAAAGTTGATCTGGAGACCAACCTATATATTTTAATGCTTGTTTTGTTTGTTTGTTGTATCACACAGGATGATTTAATCGATGATGTGGAATCATTTGTGGCTGCTGCAGAGATGCTTAAGGACAATGGTGCCTGCAAGATTTACGTGCTTGCCACACACGGTCTGCTCAGCTCGGATGCGCCGCGTCAGCTTGAGGAGTCGGTGATCGATGAGGTATGTAGTGTATTAACTATTCTATCTTCACCTTTTAATTCTGTTTCTTTTGTTGCATAGATTGTTGTCACCAATACCATTCCACATGAGATACAAAAGTTGCAGTGCAACAAGATTAAAACGATTGATATATCGATACTGATTGCTGAAGCTATACGCCGTATACACAACAAGGAGTCCATGTCCTATCTGTTTCGTAATGTCACATTAGAAGATTAGACATCTACACATACACGAATGCATATACACACACACACACACACATACACATATTACATTTACAGTGTCACAAATCGTCACAAAAATGCCAGTGAAGTTTCTTCATGGAAGTTGCGCCTTTATATATTGTTTGTTTTACCCCCACAAAATGCCCCCTTTAATTTTAATAAATAAAAATATTTAATAGATCGCTTTACGTACGGCTGCTCAAATAAAATGAAATATGCTTTTAAAATTGGTAATTGTTTAATTTTATTTAGTATTCAAATCATTTCATTTTTATTGCCTTTACTGTAATTCAAATTCATTGCATACTTTTAGGCGGCGCCTATAAAGAGTAGATTAACTGTGTAGAGTACATACAGACATTACACACACACAGGCATAGACATATTTTCTTCAAATATTATATGAATAAAAGTACATCTTAGGGATTCCTTAATTGTACATTATGCAATGATTAGTACCAAATTTCTACTATTATACAAATATAATAAGGTAACCAACCCACAAGCTCTGCATGTTTCCGGCAACTAATAATACTAATACTAATACAATTAAAGGTAATCAACCATTTATGTAAACCTAAGTATTAACAAATTGCAATTGTTAATATAATTCTATAGGAAATTTCAAATTTGTGAATGGTTATTTGATTGTTAACAATTATAAGGGGCAGTTAATCTCGCTAGTAAATCATAATTTCGCAATGGGTTTTTGTTTAAATTTATATTAGCCATATAAATACAGTAAATATAATATGTAATTGTGGTCATAAATTTATTAGTCGCATAATTTTGCATTTATTATGACCAATTACGTTGAGCCCTAATCAGACAATGAAATTTTTTAAATTTATAATGCTAACTCAATAATAATAAATATTATACTTAATTGACTGACCAATTGTTTCATAAATTATTTTGTCACATAATTTCGCAACGTTTATAAATTGTAATTACTTTGCGCCAGGCAATTGAATTAGTTTATTTTGCGCTATTATTATTATCTATTGTATAAGCAAATTTGCCTTTGAAGCAAGTACAATGGAAGTGTGTTACGAAGTTACGGAGACTGACAGATGGGCTTGACAAAAGATATTTAAACCAATATTGACTCGGTTGTTTTTAAATGGCTGGCGGAAATGAGAACAACTTGATAAGATTACGGTACATCAAGTTTAACTACAGTGAATGCCCAGATAAATACACCTACTACTGCAATCAACCCTTATCGGTCGGTAATTCACCTTTCCAGAGGCAACTGTAGAAGAAATCTTCGTTTTTGAGTACTAAATATGCAACTTGGTTGTTCGCTTTAAAAAACATTTACTGTACTTGCATCTGCGAAATGCCACTGCCGTTATATTTAAAGAACTAACAATCAGAGATATCAGAGACAAGCATCATAAAGTTCCCATTCACGAGTATGTGATTATTTAAACAACAAATATTGGAATTGTGCACGTCTCATAAATTAAACATGAGCTAACTAAGGGCCCACTAAACAAATGACGCTTATAAATATTTGCAACAAACAGAACAACTCTTAAATATGCTAAGCAATTGCAAAAAAAATAGTATATACATATGTATGTATCTTATATTTACATAATGCCTTGAGATGCAAAGAATGCTGTGACTGTCGGGGCAGTATGATAATATTATATAAGATTAAAATAATTATAAAGTACAAGTAATTTTTTTTTTTCTTTTTGCTGTTGGTAAATAGTAATTAATTTTTAAAAATATAAACCACATTTATTTGTATAGTACATCTTGACGCATATTTGCCAAATAGGAGGTCAGTGAGATAATTTCCCGCAACTCAAGAATGATGCTTTGTTATCTCTGTGATACCACAAACATACAAAATTACTTGATTGTTGAGCTTGTCGAGTTCCTATCACACTGCTGATGAAAATATTTGTCTAACAAATGCTTTAAGCCATCCAAGAGGACACTAAAAAAAGAAAAAATTTGGTCTCTGACTGCCACGCTTAAATATTCTAATTATCACGTGGTGTTAAAGGATTTAAAGACAATTAAAATATACAATGCCATGGCAGCACATTTTTAATGCAAATTTATGTAAAGCACCTTGTGTCATTTATCAATTGTAAACGCGCTGCATAAATTTAATAGTTAAACCTGAGCAAACGGCCAAAGTCGTCGGGAAATCACGTGAAGCGGCGAAACGTCACGCAATCAAAGTAAACGAGACGCGACGCGACGCGATGCGATGCGAACTCCGATCAGTGTTGCCCACATTGCTCATACGCCCCCTTGTCACCCGAGCCGTCGGAGCGGCGTGCATTGAACCCACTTTGGATGTTCAATGTGATTTCCGTAAGCTATATACAAAACAAAACTGCACCACAATGCCTAGCATATTGATTAGAAGCCCATCACATTTAATAGGCTGTACATACTATAAGCTGGTAGTATATCAAATGTTCCTATATGTGTCTTTTTTTTATCAGTTTGCATGACATATAAATTGCCTATAAATGATTCAAAACAACGCTAGCAGCTGTCACGATTGTTTGTTTGCGTTTGCGTTTCGGTTTCGTTTTCAATTTTTTGTTTTGGTTTATTGTTTATCATTCGAAATTGATTTGCTAATTCAAGTTTCAAGTCGCTTGTTGGCAATTCATTAGCACGGCATTTTGGTCGCTCATAAATTAGCCTGAATGGCCGCAGTTTAGCGCCACTTAGCTCAATTGTTAACAATGAATGTTACGGCTGGTGTTAATGCCATCAAAACTATTAAAGTTCGAGTACCTTAATCATATTTGTATAATTCATGCTATCACATGTCATAACTTTTCACTTTTTTTCAATTTAACAAAATATTTTTTACAATTTAAGGTAAACAAAAACAAAACGCATTTAAGGTCCATTATGGTTTTGTGTGCTTTTTTTTTGTTGAGTACATTACCGTTTTTATAGTTCGAGCCAAATGAGAAATTCATTTGACCAAGCCCATAAGTAGGGGTATTCAGAACCAAAATAATTTTAAAAATTAAAATATTAATACCCTTCTTGCAGGTAAAAAAAACTGTTGTATCTGAAACAAAGAACTGATGCTGAGTTCAATAAACTTGTCGCCAATGTTGCATTCATTTATCAGTTAGCCTGACTACCCGTGTTGCGCAATGGTAAAAATTATTTTATTTCTTTTTCTGTTGTTGTTTTCGTTTCGATATTTCTGCTGTCACCAATTGGGTTCAGTCATGTGATCAAGTTAATTCAGCTTCATCGTCATCATCATCTGACTGTACAGTAATTACGTGTATAAACACGGCTCTCGTTATAGCCACTCCGCCGGCCAGTCTGTCAGTCTGTCAGTCTGCCAGCCGGCCGGCCAGTTAGCCATTAATTCAGCCAGCCAGTTATAAATACTAACTTATCGCATTAACATTTTAATCGACTGATTTTCGCTTTGGCGGAGAATTCGATCTTTAGTTTTTCACACATTGAATGCTAATTTTAATTTTTATTTAAACAGAAACAAAATTTAAAAAAAAACAGACAATAAACGCTTAGATATTATTGAATCATAAACTTCCCCAAAACTGTTGCAGTTTTAAGATGAGACGAGTCTATTCTAAGCCCGGAACAGCGAGTTGAATTTAGTTGCTATTTAGCTGGCAATGAACTTGGTCAAGCTATCTTAAGCTGGGGACCGTGACATGCTTTTCGGGCCTTAAATAATGCAAGTTGTCAACTTTATCGGTTAATTTCCTCAATTCACAGCCTACTCAATCGTAAGTAAATATTGATTGCATAATTCGACCATCGATCGCAGCGACCTGTATCAAATCTTCAATGTACGAGTATACGAGTCGATATTGATATATTCATAAGTTTGTTTATATGAATATAAAATATATATCTACACAGACGGGAGTGAGTCACGTGAAGCCTCGTGGCAACTAATTTACATGCCTCAATGCATTCCACTGCACTCGAGCGAACGTATCGCATTGCGTAAGTTGTAATCCGTAGGCCTATATGATGCTATTGTTGTTGTTGTTGTTATTGTTGTTGATATTTAAACATGTTGATAGTGTTAAAAAATATTGAAAAAAAAAAAGAAAAAATTAATCGGCAGGAAAACTTAATTGTTGTTTTCTGTGTTTAGTCGTAAGTCATCATGTTCATGATGATTGCGATAATTATAATGATCAGCTGACTGCGATCTGTTGCCTGTTGCCACAATTGTTTGTGTTTACTGGAGTAACAGTTACTTTTGTCGGGCGTTACGTGCACACCATAAATAATACGTAAATATGTGACTGAAGTGCATACGAATTGGCAAGCCTTTACACAAAAACACAAAAAAAACAGAAAAGACCTACAGCCCCGATGCCCTATCCCCAAGAGCCTTGAGCTCGTTGTTAATCATGTGCCGACTGATAAGTACATTCAGTTATCAGTTTATCTGATAACCGCCCAAAGCTGCTCATTTTATTATACAAATCCCAAGGGCTCTCAACTGGCTAAAAGTATTGCGAAATTAGGCCGACGATCTTCAGTTTTACGATCCTTTATAAGACCTTAAATCATCTCTACATCTCCTGAATTACTCTGCTAATAACTGTGAGAAATTTGTGGACAGGTTTTGATTTTTGATTTTTATTTATTTTTTTTTTATTCGTTTTCTCGACTTCAAGTTGAGCATGAGAAATTCAATTAACAGCACGCCAACAACAAAATGCAATTTTAATTTATTTTATACGAATTGTAATTAACGGTCTCTGTTTAGGTATGCACATTTAATTGTTCCTCCGAATGTACTAATCTCGGGCTGTCACTTCACCGTCTGCCACCGGGTCGTATGCGCAACGCGATTTGACCGCTTGAAAGTTGCGCATACGTATAAATAAATCGACATGCAGCTGTGACTGTGCATATAATTCGAAAGGCTAAAACAGTAAACAACCCTATATGATTAATAATAATCAAGAAAACAAAACATTCACTGCAAATATCTCAAATATGTCATAATTAGGGTTAACAACTCAACTTAACCCGATTGGGCTTTAAGCCGCATGACAAATATTGGCAAATAACCGATTATCGAAATAATCCACAATCTTTAGACTGGCTTCGCTATAAATTTAATATTCAATGCTTACATTAGCAATTATAATTAGCTGTTTAACTTGTTCATCAGAACTAGAACCAAAATACTACCGCGATTTCCCCATCATTTTTTATATAATCTTTTTTGTACATCAATAAGATATTAAAAATTCTGTTATATATATAAGATGTTTCCACTTAATTAACCATTTCGATTGTTTTGTTTTCGAATTCCAGCTATAAGGAATGCAATTTGATGCGGTAGCTCTTTTGGGTGTGCTCGACTAAATTATACTTTACAATTTATTATAAGATACACATTTTAACCATAAACACACAAAGAAAGCAAAAGTACACAATACGAAAAAGAGATTCTTGAATAAACTTGATAAAATATACATCTCCAAAAATTAAGATAATCTTGACTATCGCAGGGTATTCAGAAACCTGCTTAGCGAATTTGATATTCGCTAATCAAATGCATATAAACTTTATAATGTGACAGTAATACCATCTGTAATATAAGTAAAATTGCTCAAAGCTATAAATCCCCTTTATTCATTTTAAATGGGTACAAAGTTTAAAAAATAAAGTGCATTTCATGTTCGGTGTGGGTGTGATTTACTCGTAATAAAATTAATATTGTTGATTGTTTGTTTGTTTATTTCAACGTTTTGTTTTGCGTTTGTCATTCGTTTTCAAATATCTTTCAGTTTTTTGCCTGTGCACCACTTTATCAGGCGTTCAACACGTGTTTCAAATCTTATACAAAAAATTAGTTTTTGCCATTTGGTCGCTTCTCCCTATGTGTGTCTGTGTGTGCGTGTGTGTAAGGGAGTGTGCGTGATTTATATTTGATTGATTGTCGGCTTGAGGCAATTTATGGTCAAATTATTGGTTACTATTTCAAGTGTTTTTCCATTAAATATGTGATTATTTAATTCTCGAGGCAGTTCTAGAGACACGAAGAAGCCGACCCACGCTCTGTGATTATTATTTAAAAAAAACCACTACACGAAGTGATTAGCAATGAGCATAAAAAACCCCATTCAGAAAACCCAGCAATCCAGTTTCAGTCTCTCTACAACTTTTATACTATACTATATAATGATGTCTCGAATTCTGCAGAACGAAACTAAATTGTCAAATGCAAATGCAATAAGCCAAGTTTTAATGCGGAAGAAGTCGATCGTGTCGTCTTTTGGTTAAGTCAACTTATAGACTGACATTCGTATTAACATATCAATTCAGTGTGTTTGATATTTTATGACAGAGAACTGAAATTAGTTGGAACTCAATGAGCTTTTCCCAGTTAAATGTTTGCTTTAACTCCGATTTTTATCTGCGCCACACAATTTAGATTTATGATGGGCGCACTCGGAAACTGATTTATTTACGGTGTGGTTGCATTGTTTTATTACGGCGTAGCTGCTGATTAATTTTCCTTGGCGATAGTCACACTATAGTTGAAGTCTCTGATCGCCACGCGATTTCCAGGGCTGTAAAATATTTCAAGTGGGCAAATTATTGGGCACTCATCGAAAGGCCCAATTAATACTGAATTGTTTACATGAAGTGCGAATATGATATGGATTCATCGATTCTAATTAATTAAAAAAAATACTAAGACAAGCAGTTTCGACTATTTTTAACTTTGGGCAGTAATTTCCCTTTTTATGACTCATCAAAAGTCACATAAAAATAAAGGGAAAAAAATGGCTTTGTTTAGTTGGAATTGGAATTTTTTATTTGGGTATAAACAAAATTGTTTATGTTGATTTTAAGTTGCTTGGATGTCAACTAATACAAACAATGCGGCATGTTTGTTTATTGTGTTTTAATATCAATTATAAGAATGCCAATGCGGTATGTAAGCTGGACTCCGAGAGTCATGTGACTTGTGTGAAATCGCCAACAATTCGCTCAGAATGAAATATGCAGTGAGATTATCATTGTTGTTGTTGTAAGTGTTGTTGCTGCTGCAGCGAGAGGGAAAAAAACTTGAATTGCTGGATTTTTTCCCCAAAAACAAATTGACTAAGCGACTTGGCTGTGGGAATCCCCCTTCATGTTAAGAAGTGCGAGCCTGGCCTTAACATATCTTCAGGTTCAGCTCTGTTACATGACACCAACACCTACATACAAACATATGCACATATATTGTACTAGCACTCGAGACCTGCGAGTCGAAACTGACCGTCGATGAAAAGCCGCCGTCAAGTCAAAAAGCAGGTTTTGTTTTTGTGTAAGGGGAACTCTAACGAAAGCCGGTGGATAGTCTCGAACATCGCTGTTGCTGTTGTTGCTGCTGTTGCTGCTGTTGCTGTTGTTGCTGTTGCTGTTGGGCAGGCGATTGCAGGTGACACGAGCGAATTGCCACTCGCGACTCGCACCTATTTATAATGAGTTCCCCAAGCATTCGGCACTACAAACGAAGTCGACGGTTTTGTGCTGTTGTTGCTGCTGCTGCTGCTGCTGTTGTCTCTGCTGCTGCTGTTGCTGCTGTTGCTGCTGCTGCTGCTTCTGTCTCGATCTCAATCTCAATTTCGATTCATTCCCGCACTCAACGCGCTCGCGAATAGTTTAACTTTTTTTTGGCTCTCTGACCAACAAAAGAAGTGAAGTGAGAAGTGACAGTGTGACAGTGACAGTGTGACGCTGAGATGAAGCCGTAGAGTGTCTAAAGACGCAAATAAAATACGAAATAGAAAATCAAATATAACAAATAACAAAAAACAGAAAACAGAAAACAAAAAAACCTTTAAGAGCTCTACACGTTGACAAACGACATTCAACATGAGTGTTAAAGATACGGGCCATGTGAATGGCGCCTTTAATGGAGCAGAAGTCTCCCTCGATATACCCACAAATACCCTATATCACACATCCCGAGACTGCATCGTCCAGCAGGAGGAGGAGCCGGCATCTTCAGGTGGTTGGGCGGATTGTTGTCGCAGCACTTGTGCGAATATTTTCCGAAAGAAAACCCTACAGAAAAGATTTCCCATTCTCGTCTGGCTGCCACAGTACAAAAAGGATTACATCTTTGGGGACATTGTGGCCGGCATTTCGGTAGCCCTGACTGTGATACCTCAGGCCTTGGCTTATGCTGGAATCGCTGGCCTGGATCTGCAGTATGGATTGTACTCCTGCTTTCTAGGCTGCTTCATCTATATCTTTATTGGATCCAGCAAGGATGTGCCCATCGGACCAACTGCCATTTCGGCGCTGCTTTCATTCCAAATCGCTGGCGGGAGTTGGCAAATGGCCACGTTGTTAACCTTTCTCACAGGACTCATTGAAATTCTAATGGGCATCTTTCGACTCGGCTTTCTTATTGATTTTGTGTCGGGTCCAGTCGGCGCGGGATTCACCAGTGCCGTCTCCTTGATCATCTTCAGCTCACAGATGAAGGATCTTCTTGGCATTCGGACCAGTGGGAATACCTTTCTTCAGGTGTGGATCAGCATCATCAACGACATACACAACATTAGTTGGCCAGACTTTGTGCTCGGTCTCATCTGCATTGTCATGCTGCTGAGTCTCCGTGCTCTGGCCAGTTGTAGTTTGGGACCCAAGCAGGGCAAGTCCACCTGCCAGCAGCTGCTCACAGGAATCTTCTGGACGGTGGGCACAGCACGTAATGCTCTGTTGGTTTGTGGGGCCGCAGGACTCGGCTATTGGCTGTCGATCAGTGGCAATGAGGAGCTGGTGCGCACTGTGGGTTTTGTGCCCAAGGGGATGCCCGAGTTTCAACCTCCTCCTTTTCATATGGATGCTGTAATCAATGAGACGAGTGGCATGGTGTTGGAGGAGGCTCAAAGCTTTTGGGATATGGTCAGCACACTTGGCTCTGGATTGATTGTGGTGCCAATGATTGCGCTGCTGGAAACCATGGCTGTGGTGCAGGCTTTTGGTATGTGAATGTGTAAACTACAAACGTGAATTTCCTTCTTAATTCCTTCAATCTCACAGCTGATGGAAAACCCACAGATGCCACACAGGAACTAATTGCCTCTGGCATTTGCAATGTGGCCAATTCCTTTGTCCAAGGACTGCGCAGCAATGGAGGCGTGGCACGTGGCGCCATCCTCAATGCCAGTGGAGTGAGGACACAACTCTCAAATCTCTACACGAGTGTCATAGTCATCATTGCCTTGCTCTACCTCACGCCATGCTTTTACTACATCCCGAAGGCGGCACTGGCAGCCATTATCATTGCTGCTGTGGTGTTTATGGTCCAGTATAGAGTCATCAAGCCCATGTGGCACAGTAAAAGTGAGTAATTCGATACACTCGACAATTTAAGATTGTTTACTTAATTGTTCACCCTTGACAGAGACGGATTTGATACCTGGTCTGGGTGCATTCTTTGCCTGCTTGGTGTTGCCCCTCCAACTGGGCATTCTCGTGGGCATTGGCATCAATGTGGTCTTTATACTTTATCAGGCAGCGCGTCCCAAGCTGCGCATAGAAACCCTATCTGTAAGTAAACCAAATATGCACAGAATGCCAGGCAATTTATCTAATCAACTACTTTCATCTATTTAGACTCCTCAGGGAGAGCGTTATTTAATGTTGACGCCGGATCGATGCCTCATCTTCCCTTCGATGGAGTTTGTGCGGAAAGTGATCAACAAGCAGGGCGTCAAATCAACACTGCCCGTTGTGATCGACTGCACCCACATCTATGGGGCTGATTTCACAGCCGCCAAGGTGATATCGACCATGGTCGTAGATTTTGCGCAGCGTCAGCAGCCGCTGTTCTTCTACAATCTACAGTCGCGAGTGGCACAGGTGTTTGAGGGCCTCAACAAAGATCTGGTGGCCATCTACGATATCAGCACGCTGCATGCCAAACTCGCCGAGAAGACAAACACATAACCTCGTTATATACGTATGATAGATTAACTTTAGTCTTTGTATTTATTTCACAAAAACAAAAAAGAAGAAAAAACAAAAATCTGCTAGACCAATTTCAATGCTTTCGCGAGGCCAGCGACTTGTTTCGTTTGGTTTAGGCCAAAAATGAAAGAGAAGAGATGAAACCCACGCAATCGTCCGTACCAACAGTCCAGCCAAATAGTCAAATATTTTCCGTAAATTTAATTAGCATTTAAGTTTAAGCAATCTTTCATTATTTATTCGCTTGTGAATTTGATTTTGATTTCGATTTCGATTTTGGCAAAATGCTGTGAATTTTTATGTTAAACTAAATCGAAAATCGATTTTTGCACCTCATTGTTATCTTTGAGATTGCCTTTCTTAGTATTATACGAATATTAGCATTCGTACTTAAATAAAAGCACAAATATTTAATAATAGTACAATGATTTATTTATTTTTTGATTACTCATGATCCATAAATTTTCCCCCACATCTCCATTTGGCTAATCATTTTATAGCACCCTTCCATATTTAGAAGTACTCCCCAGCCTTATACAATATCTAATCAAATATGTCGCAATTTAAGACTTTCCCCATAATGATTGACTGGACGTGATTTCCCATTGATCTACCCCAGTAAATTTTCAGTCATATTGTGTAAAACCAAGACAAATGAATTATTCACGATTAGATAATATATGAGTCTAGTCACTCTCACTCTCCTTACACCTGTAAGGCTGAGAACGTGTTGTAATGAATAACAACTGTTATTAAAAATATAAATATTCATTAGAAAATGAGCTCAGCGAATTTCTAATACAACTTTTCTTAAACTGCATAAACGTATGCAATTATTTCATATAAACATATTTTTTTAAAACAGAAAACTAAATTTGGAATTTTTAAATTATGCACACTTTCAAATTTCGACGTGAAAATAAAGTGTATTTATAAAAATGTAGCATACTTTTGTGCAGATACAACAAATACTTGTTGCATAATTTTAAAATGAAGATTTGTACGCAGGTCTGTAGAATGGCTTGCAAAAAAGACAGTGACAAAATTTGCAAACTCAAGTAACCATATCACTGCGGACGGCAGTCCGCGCTAGTGACGAAAGCAGCACGAAGTGTGCAAAAGGCGACTAGCAATATATACACGCAGAATGGAAAATTTGCTATGACTGTCCGATCGGATCGAGTTATATACCGATCGAAAGGTATGACGGTTAATAACAAAAGTGCATACTAAGACTTTTGGTAACTCACCTGGTTCATAAGATATGGGGGTGTAAGTGGGAGGGGCCAAATTTTTATGA